>JAQLOL010000005.1:25063016-25073547 GCA_029783665.1 Naso thynnoides | reverse complement strand
ACAGGTAATTCACCCTTCTACAGAGAACGTCTGAGTTTATTTGGTCAAAAATCACCAAAGTACTAAAGTTATTACGCTTGGAAAAATAGTTCCTTCCGAGTGCTGCTTTTCTAGCTGGAATATTAGTGTGAAGAAGGATTTTGACTCAGACGTTCTTTTGAACTAACGTCACAAATTTTCGGCTACTTCCTGTGACATTTCTTGAATATGGACAAAATGCAAACACCACATGTAAATAAATATCTGAAATAAGGTCTGTGGTTAAAACGGGCTGAAGATATTAAGATGTTTTATTCTGCGACATAAAATACATCAGTATAAACTCAGTATTTAAACTTTGAAGGTTTCATACATTTAAAAAAAGGCAGTTCCTAACAAGTGGCTCGATGAAACGACAGTGTGGGAGACATGAGACGTCGTCATCATTTGGAAAAGGAGTATAATGTGTAATGTCTCTGAAAAAAGATGAGCAGTGGACACGGTCACAAGCTAGATCGGGTCACACTAAGAGAAGAGTGTCACGTTCAAAAACAAGCGCACTAGAGACGCCACAGTTCTCAATATAATATTGAACCGTACGGTACACCATCCACGGTTCAACACGCACTGTAAAAATGCGATATTTTTGTTTTTGCGTTAAGTTTTATGTAACTAGTTTTAATGTATTTCTCCCTGAATTGTTTCTGTCGGAGCTTCAGAGCAGCCCGTGAACGCATCATGTGTCCACGCCTCCGAGCCGACTGCAGTGACTCGTTTCACACAGCGAGCGGAGTTTAGGAGCAGAGTTTGAGGAAGCAGCTTTTCTTTTTCTTTCTCTTTCGTTTTCCCCCCTGATGCGTCTGTCACTGATTTTTAACGTGAAACAGCGTTATTGTGTTTTACCGACCAGTCTGTTTATTTTGGAGAGCAGACGATCTCTGCTGATCAGTTTGTCCAGCAGCCAACAGCTCAGTGTCACAAACCAGCTGAAGAGAAAACCGTCTGTATGTGGTTTAATCGTTCAGCTCTTCCAAAGTGTTGAGCAGAGCTGCTGCTGCTAACAACCAGCCCGTCCTCCAGCAGCTGCGTCACAGACAGCAGCACAGCCGGAGCAGAGAGGAGATCCACACTGAACAATTCTGTCTGAACTTCATGTACAGTCGTTTAACATCAGCAGCGTGGTTTCATTTATTCACAGTCTAGAATTACCCAAGCACTGAGCCTCATCTACGAAAACTAAAAACTAATAAATACATTTAAAAAAATAAAAATTAAATTACAGAGAAGCATGTGTCCCATAAAAGGTAAAGAGCACCAAAAAATGAAAGAAATCTAGACGGACTACAGCCTCATAATAGACACACTTATTTATTTTACATTTCACAATATGCAACAGTGTGTCTGAATGGATTTTTTTTTTAGTTAATAGGTAAATATAGAAATAATTTTAGAAAAAAAATACATAACTTTTTTTTTCTCCTTACGCACAAAACGCGTACGGAAACCGTGACGAGAGCCGAGGTTCATATTGAACCGCGGGCTGGCTGTACTGTGGCGTCCCTAATGTGCACACACACTACATATAATGTACACACACACTACATATAATGTGCACATCACACTACATATAATGTGCACATCACAGCTTTTGTCCTCCTGATTTTCCCTCAACACATGCGGACATCACTTTCTGAAAATCTCTTTTACATGAGCTCACGGTTCACATTTGGTCCAACAGTGGTGCAGTCCACCACTGACGATGCAAACCAGCGGCACACAGTGACTTGACACACATCTGATGGCTGTGATAAAATAAATTCCAGCTAAATATCCTGAAAAAATTGGGTTGGATGTGATAAAAATCTTCAGGATTTTAACTACATAAGAGAAGCACTGATACAGATTTTTGTTTCCGTGATCGTCCTGCAGCTTCCGGCAGAGTTCACTTTGTGTTCTCATCTGTCCGACCTCATCTGAGTTGAGATACGTGTGTCTGTTTTCTCAAGCCTCCCTAAAAACATTTCCAATATATGACCTTAGGTTTCTGCGTGATGAAGCTGAACCATAAAAACTTTATTGATTTTGGGGGGGGGGGGGATGAAAACTCAGAAAAGAACGCAGACGCAGTCCCAGATCCAACACCAAGGAAACGACCAACATTTCCAAGGAGCCTTGACGAGCACAGAGGCTTTTGAATACGCTGTACCTCCACATATTAATGAGCAGAACACTTTAACAGAAAAAAAATTACAGAAGTCCATAAGAAATAACACAAAAGAAAAAAACTTCACACAACTTGACAAAGTATTTTTGGCTCCCGCAGCCGGCAGTTTGAGCTACAAGCAAACTCCAATTCGCTGCCAAACACCAAAATCTCAAGTAATTTCAACACCAACCCCCGACTACAGTCACAGTAGAGCGACATCTAAGGCATCTGCTGACGTGACAGCCATGTGCAAGTTTTCCTATTTCCTGGAGGAGACGACATTAGAAATGCGGAACGTCTGAAGTGTATAATCAACACACATTCTGGTCTGCTGTTGACTTTCACCACAAGCTATGAACACCTGCCGCTCTGTACATGAAGAAGTACAGCAGAATATGTACATGAGAAGGTTTGATTGAAAGAACAAGAGTAACACTGAGAAGTTCACAAACAACACTAAGTGTGTTTGCATACTGACGACTCAGAAACACACCGTCGCAGCGAACAGGAAAATATTCCTGGACCAGTGGACTGGAGACATCATCATTCTGCAAGACTGGACTTGATAAATTCACCTTCCTCTGCTGCTGAAGCAGGCACCATTCACCTCACTAGTTTTAATATCATGAAGTAGTTTCGTAACTTTCAGGAATATTTTGTTTATTTTACAAAAGCAGCACAGCCTAATAAATACCAAAGATTTGGACTGAGAGTTCAAAGAAAACATCTTCTCTCAACTTTAGGTCTTACATTTAGAGATGCACATAATTATCGGGCTGATTTTACAAAACGTACGTCATTTTTATTGTGCAGAAAATCTAATTTTGGCCGATCATAACATTTATCTGCAGACTTAGCAGCCAACGGCTTTTGATTCTGAAATCTATATTTTTGTATTGAGCGATGCACTTTTACTTTAGCCAAAGTTTTTGAAAAACTTTACAGAAAAAAAAAAGAAAAAACGACCATCTGAGGAGTCAGACGTGTTGTTTGTTGTTGTGTACACGGCAGTGATGTCAGTCAGGTTTGGTCGGAGCGATACGGATTGTGCCACGGTCTAGGTGCACACCTGTCAGCCAGTTTTCTGATTGGCTGACAGGTGTGCGTTAAAACCATTTAACCAACAAGGCTCCACGACCCAACCTGTAACCATAGCAACATCAAGGAGCACAGCTGTCAAAGCTCACTTCTTAGCAACTACAGCCAGAATAATCGAGTTATTATTTGTTGTCATGACGACAGTGTGTTCTTGCTTCATAACATTTAGATTAGGAGATTTTGAGGGCAAAATTTTTACTTAAACTTTGTGAATGCTTTTATTTTATCTTGTTTTATATTCACAAATGACTGCGGCATAAACGGGACAATCAACTTGTATGTGTGTGTTAAACAGTTTTTCAGTCTTCACTCGGGTGATTCTTCATTTTGTGCCTGAAAACTGTTTAACGCACACGTACTCACTGATTATCGCTCATCTACCTTCTATTTAGAATACAGAACCGTGAGGTTAATTATCTCTTATCTGCAACAAGAAACAGGAAATTATCGTTTATCGGTACCAGCTGAAAAAAAAATAAAATAAAATTTTGTGCATCTCTATTTACATCAACACAAGATTTTCTGCTAAAGGAAAAAAGAAAAACAAAAAACAGCTTAACCCTGTTAAACACACAGTAAGTCTTCCCCCCCCAAAACTTTAACTGTTTCTTCTTAATAACAAAAATCGAATGTTATGAGGGTTAACTGGTAAGTTCATGGACTAAAGCAGATTACGTCAATGAATTAGTTTCATTCTCAGGCAAAACTCTCTATAAAAACCTTTTGTGTAGTATGTTTGTGATATTCTTTGAAAAAAACATTTGAAGAGTCAGAACTGTTGACAGACTTGATTTCGTCCAAGCTTTGGAGCATTAAATCATCCACTCTTGCTCACGACATCTTGGCCTTTCTTATCCTTCAATGTGCGCAAACTACAGGTTATAAATAACTTTTTAAAAATACAAAAATGTTTATTTATCGGTTGTCATATTTCAATTACAATTTTCCCTTTAAGTTTTGAGCCACTGGCATTATCAATCATGTTTTATTTTAATTTCACAATGTTCTGCTTCAAGAGGGAAGGTTTCATTTCCAAACCGAGGCGTCCTGTTTGAACAGGAGTGTATTTGTGTGCGCAGTATAAACACACAGTGATGGTTTTGGAGTGCAGCCCAGGTAAAGCCAGCAGATAAAGCCTGCAGAGCTCACAGCACAGAGGCTGAAGGCTGGTCAGAGCCCTGCGGACAATGAAGGCCTTTAACTTTAAGGTTGCACCACTGAACACACACCGTCTGTCCTGCGTCGTTACACTGAGTTTACTCACCAACTTGGAGCAATCAGCCACACACACACACACACACACACACACACACATTTTTCCATCCAAACTCAAGCAGCTCAGAATGATGCAACCAGTCCACAGCTTTTAGCTTTATGTTTGAGAAAACCTTTTCACATTTTCATCCTATAAATCAGAAAAATTAGCCCCACCTGTGGTCCAGGCACTAATACTGATGGGTCAAAGCCAAGCTGATGCTCTTGTTTATGTTTTTTCATCTTTACTTCTACATTGGTTCCAGAGTTCTTGTCTGTTCTGTAAGATTTGGGGGAGGCACAAATGATGCTCTCACAGTGACCCAATTTAATGTTCACTATTGAAAGCACACACTAAAGTGCAGAATTAGTCCTTAAAATCTCCTGCAACCCTTTTTTAAATATCACATGACTCCATTGGGGGGTTCCCAAAAAAATCAATTTACAAATGTCTGCATTGACAAAAGAAGAAAATGTTCTTTGAGAACTTGGCCACCTGCAGACAGATGCTACAGGTGCATTTAGGCAGTGCAGAGAAATGTTCTGCTCTAAGGTCAATCTGTTAAACAGCCGTCTGTGATCGGCTGCTTGGTTTTCCGAGGATGTGAGGTCAGAGGGGCGTACTACGAAGGGTTAGGCGAGCTATGTCGAGCGTGTTCATTCACGCTGCAGACGTAACCGGCTCGTCCAAGTTACGATCAGTCTCAGCTTGAAGCTCAGCTGAGGAATTTTCTTACATGTGCAAACTTTGAGAGCTACAACGTGACGTTAGTAAGGCCGCAGAACGATGACGGTGATCACTTCCTGTATGTTGTTTTTTTTTTTTTCCGTTCACCACAGACACCAGCCTGGTTAAACTCATCCTGAAAAAGCCAAGAACGACGCTGAGGGCTTTTCTGAACGGACAAAGCTGGCTTTGTTTTTTTAAGTGCGTGGCCTTTTCCCAACGCTTTCCGACAGAGCCTTCCCGGATGCCTCCGTGCCACAGAGCGTGTGGCGTGTCAGGCTGACGGACACCTCTGCTCATTTTAGTCATTTTGGAGGTTGTTTGTGTTCTTCCTGAACTACTGAATGTTTTGTGTAGCACCTGCGCTGGTTATAAAAGAGACTTTCTAAAAATCACACAACACACATTAAAAGTTCACTACATAATCAGAATGACACTTTACATATGAAATGAGGTATACTGCCTTTAAACCATAACACTACCGCTTTGGTTCATGTTATTATGCTCCGTCATGATTGGCTGAAGTCCGTTTTACACCACTGGTTTTTTACCCTTAACGGAAAAAAAAAAAAAAAAGATTTTAAAAATAGATAGGTCCATTAGTATTTAGTACAGATTATTTTCAATCAATATAAATCATTTCACTTTGATTTGTCTGAAAACTTAAGTGCCTATCTGTCACTGTGGGACAGAGAGAGAACTAAATACAGTTCTTGTGAATAAAGTAAAATCAAGTTTTAAATTTTAAAGCTCCACAATTTGCAGCTGTAACGACAGAAATAATCTTGAGGCATTCAGATAGCAAATAAATACGTTTACTAACGAGTTTACATAGTTACTACGCGCACAGAGTCTGAGGAAGAAGTTGATCTCCCCCTGAAAGAAACCATGTGGCCGCGGTTTTAGTCTTGTGAGTCAGCTTACAGAAAGCCCGGCACTGTCGAACTCGCTTCGTAGTAAACCCCCCAGAAGATTGATTTTGTTTTTAAAAAATTCAGTTATTAGGGTGGAATTTTCTCTGAAGGTCCATCGTAAAAGACAATAAAGCAAAATATCTGCTTTATTAAAATCCCTTCAGAGGTCAGAGCTAATTTTTTGGAAAATGACAAATGTCCTGCTGGCATTAACACTACTGAACTCCAGCACAGACATTAAAATGATATGTTAACAACATTCTCTTTGACCAAAAACTTTCCATCAATAATCCAAGTGCACATTTGCTTATACTGTCATTCTCATAATGTACGACAGTACATCCAGCATCGGTATTAGTGTGCGAACATCAAGCCAGTGTCCTAGAAATCATCTAGAGAGTAGTCTGAATGCACAGTTTAACACTGGTGGTCTCCAAGCTGGCTGTGCTGACACTCCGCACATGAAAAAAAACATTCATACATTTGTTTTTTTTGCTCAAAATAAATTCATAATCAATTCTTAGCCCACATTTGTCAACAAGATCCAGTCAAATCCTGTTTGGGATGACACAACTTGTATGCTGTGCATGAGATCCTACACACACACACACACACACACACACACACACACACACTAAGGCAACAGACAGGCTACGAGTTCATTTGGAGTTCAGAGCAAAGACATCAAGCAGCAACAAGAGGGGCTTCCCCGTCCAGCCGCACAGTAACCGCTGTACAAGCAATAAATAATCCTCAGAATTCATTTAAAAACATTCGAGCAGGGGGAGAAAAGATGGTGGTGGTGGTGTTTCGAAAGGTGGGGAGAGAGATCGGTCGAGGTGGGGGTGTGGGGGGTCTCCTTTTTAAAAAGCTTTCATTCGGCGACAGTGTCCATCCTATAGACTACAGTGGTGGAGCTGTCCTGGTGCGACTCAGTGGGGGACACCTTTTTCCAAAGAGGGGCTTTCAGAGCGAGCTCCTGTTGGAGACTCTCGTAATCCATGGATCCGAAGGAGTGCAGCTGTTTCAATCGACACGAATAACAAATTAGACTTGCTCCCCGTGTGTGTGTGTGTGTGTGTGTGTGTGTGTGTGTGTGTACATCATACTTGTGTTGCTATCTTTGTGCAGACCAAATTTTAGTGTTAAACCAGCGCTGTGAGGACATCTAGGTTGGCCCTCACAACTTTCAAGGACAGTTAGAGGACTGACACTTGTGTTCAAGGTTCAGGTTAGGCAGGTAGTTGCCATAGTTATGGTTTGGGTTGGGGGGGTGCGTGGGGTGCGGGGTGGGGGTGGGGTTAAGGAATGCATGATGTCAGTGAGGGTCCGACAAGGATAAAAAGACGAGCATGTTTTTGTGTGATGTGGTTTGCTGAAAGTGAACACCAATAAAGCCAGAGCTAAACTGAACAGGTTTTCTTTGCTTTGAGTTCTGCAAGTGCTGCATTAATGTAGCATTAAAAGGTCCAGTGTGTAAGATTTAGGGAAACACAAAATAATTATTACTGATTATGTTCTCGTTGGTTGACAATTACTTAAAAATAAGAATCGCTGGGTTCTCATGACTTTAGAATGAGCCTTTATATTTAAAAAAATCAAATAAAATAAACAAACGGCTAACAAGCAAGCTGCTTGCTGCTTCTTGTCCTAAACTACAGCAGCATCATCATCATTTCTGCTCTGGATCTCTTGTGGAAGTCCAAGAAAGGTTGGAAAATTGAACCACGTCGTGTCTGTGTTCACCAAATGATCCTGTGGTGAATAAAGTCGTGTTGTAGGAGCTCAGTGTGTTCACACACAGCTCTGTTTTGTGACGCTGGGAGACTGTCAACACTGACACTGACACTGACACGGCGTCATTCACCTGAAGAGTTTACATTTTTTTAATTGTTTACTTTTGCAGAGCCTGCAGTTAGTTAACAAAACACGTTACCCTACATGTAATTCTTGCAGTTTAATAATTCGTGAATAAAAATGAAATCACTGAGGAAC
Source organism: Naso thynnoides (assembly GCA_029783665.1). Lineage (NCBI taxonomy): Eukaryota > Metazoa > Chordata > Actinopteri > Acanthuriformes > Acanthuridae > Naso > Naso thynnoides. Next base: position 25,065,374 of record JAQLOL010000005.1, on the reverse strand, counting down.
CATGAACCAAACATAAGCCGACCTTACGTTGGTTAGCAAAACTGTGGCCCTGAGTGCGCTGACGCTTGTGAAATACTAAAGAATCGTGATAAAATCGAGATCGTGATTCTGCCATGAAAAAGAAATCGGGACGTGATATTTTTGCCATATCACACCCAGCCGTATTTTGAACAGAAAAGGCTTGTGACAAAGACGGCTCATATCCCGCCTCTTCCCCCAAACAGCCAATCATGTGTGTTGTTTACAGCTAAAACAGGAAATACACGAGCCAATTGGGTTGTTGTGCTGCAGCTTAGAGAGTCTTAGTGATTCTCTAACCTGTGCACACGCACGGTAAAAGTCTGACACGCTGAAAAAAAATTGATCAAAACCTCATTTTGGGGCAAAGTCACCAAATCTTTTAAGAATTAAAAAAAAAAAATCAGAATTGACTGCTGAGGATTCTATTCGTGTTGTTTTTATGTCCTGATGAAGACTGAGAGTGACGTTATGGCGATCTCCCCGTTCATTTAGACAGAACTCTGGTCTTTGTTTGGAGTAGCTGCCCGAGATCGTTGCCAAGATGGCCGTCGAGTTTAGCGTGACGACCAGTTTAACCTGATGCCATCAGGAATGCATTTTATGCTGAGGTCAGACTACAAGATAATTGTGTCTGTTCAAATGTTCACTGTGTCAGATTAGGCAGTTTAAGAGTCGTAAATTCTTGCTCCCCGATCAGTCATCGTTTGCAGTTCACAACATGCGTGAGGTCATCGGCGAGGAAGCGCTCGCCACTGACTACTACTACTGACAAACCATCATGGGAGGTAAACAAAACACAAAAATCAAACACGCTAGTTTTTCTGTTGTGAGATTGTGAGGTGGAATGCGGCGTCAGTTGTTGTTCATTAAGTCGCACTGCGAGATGAAACAATCGATTGCCGCGCCCCACCTGACGCCCTGCGTCTCCTCGGTCCGCCTACTATCAGGCTGCTATCGTGTAGTCTGACCTCGGCATTAGACTACCTGCATGTAAAACAAACAGGAAGAAGTCTGATTTTATCCCAGAAGCAATAAGACGTGTGAACAGTAACAGCACAAGAAATGGCCAACTTACTTGTACACACTAAAGTCATACACTCACACTTGACCTTCAGTGTTTTTAAGAATTGTTTTGCCTGGTGTTGAGTTATTACCAGCTGCTGACCAGCCTCAGCCATTTACTCTTTTTCCATCTTGTTGTTTTGTATTATTTTACATGTTGAGGTCTGGGTACATCAAAACTGCCCCTCGAGGGATGAATAAAGTATTTTTGGATAGAACTGAACTGTGTGGTGAGACTTGTTTATAAGGACTTTGGCTTCACTGCCATGTTTTTCACAGCAGCCCAAAATGGGCGAACGCAGCACTGGCTCTAAGGACGCCTTTCCTTTTTCCATGAATTCCAGTCCATGTGGGTTTGTCTACGCGCTTGGAAGCAGAGGGTGAGCGAAGGGACGTGCTGTATGTTTTTATCTGCAACTTCACCACCAGATGTCACTAGATCCTACACACTGGACGTTTGAGGAAACCAGCAGATTGACTTTTACTCTACTTTTTCATCAGTATGCAACATCCAGTCGCCTGTAAAAGTGAGCTGAGCAAAGAGAAATGTTCAGCATGCCTAAAAAACACCTGCAGCGATCTCCACAAGAATCCAAACAGAGCACCCAAAGATAAGAGAGATCAGGAAGAACGGGTATCCTGCTTATCTGACATCCTAGGGGGAATATTTTGTGGAGTTTTGGAGTTTGTGAGCAAACTGATAACACAGGTGTTGCAGAATTCTGTAATGTGTCCAATCTAAATTTCAGTGACCCCTGTGGTTTTGGGTGTCAGCGTGTGTGATGGTTTGTTTCTAGCCACATGATGTCACTTGTCTTACCCGCTGGTCTCCTCCCTCTCTGCGAGGGTCGTGCTTCTTGGCAAAGTGCCTCAGGTTGTCGTAGTTGTGGAAGTTAAAAAGCTCCACGAGGTCCTGGATGAAAAAACATGATAAATAATGTTGCCGTACATCTGTTTGTCTGACATTTCATTCCAATGACAGAGGAGTCTGTGATTTCAGTCGGAAATAAATGTCAAAAAGCACAAGAGCTCGTCTCCTGTTCAAAAGGAATCTGATTACATTTGAGCAGAGGCGGACTCTTCGCTCTGCCCTGCAGGTTCTGAGATCTGGTATGTGGACCCGGCCTCCAGCTAACCAGTACATAAGAATCACTCAAACACGTTCAGCCACTCTTAAAGGACAATTCCGGGCAAATTCAACCCTGGGGTGTGTTTATGTTATGTTCGGGGTCTAAAAGAATGAATCTGAAGATTTTCAATGTAATTGCTCCTGTT
>JAQLOL010000005.1:24985780-24998247 GCA_029783665.1 Naso thynnoides | reverse complement strand
TCCTTGTTACTGCACACACAGTCCAAAGAATGGGATCTATCTTCTTGTCTGGAACTCAGGAGGAAAATAACAAAAAGGAAAAAAAAAGTTGGCGTATTCCTTTTGTACGAGTAATTTTTTAAAACATTTTAGAGGAACGTATCAAATTTTTTGTGAACTTAGTGCATATTTGCGGGATGACCACCACTTCATCAGTGCTAGAGACATCAGTGAGTTCAAACTTGTCAAACAGATTTTTGCAGTATTAGAGCATACAGTAAGTGTCAGCCGCACTGAGACTGAGGACGTTGCATTCCACTGTCAGTGTCCTACCCTCAGAGTTCTGGGTTGTCAGAGTTTGTATAAAAGTTCATTTAACTGATTGTTGTTGTTTCCCCCCAGCACTGTTTGCAGCAGCAGCAGGCGGCTGTTTTCAGTGAAAACACTACCGGCCCGGCAGCAAACAGCACATGAACTTTAGAGACTAGCTGGTGAACGTGCTGCAGCATTTAGCCGCTTAAACAACAAATCTTTTGTCTGGGGTTAGAGGAGTCCAGAATGGAGCTAATGACGGTGAATACTGAGCTTGAATTCTTCAGGTGGACACAAACACAATAAAGTTTCTCTGTGTCTACCGGAGGTCTACATAAACAACTGTTTACAAACACACTGAGTATATCAGATCAAATCAGTTAACACAACTTTAATGACTGAACAGAGCTAAGCCACGCGAGGCAAACGGTCGGAGCAGTCTTTAAACAGAGTTCGTATCAGTTTGCATGTTGGGCTGATGTGGGTGGCATACTGTGCTGAAGGCTCTCGGCCCAGTGGACACTTTGCACTGTGCGCTCATGGCAGAAGTCTTAAAGGCAGAGTCAGTTTCAGCAGTAGCCTGAGTGGACTGAGGTGTGTTGTCTCGTCTTCCTGCCCAGGATAACCTGAAGAACAAAGGCTTTGGCCAAGACCTGCCGACTGTGGAGAATGAGGTGGAGGAGCACAACATCTTCCACAGCGAGGTGGAGGCTCTGGCTCCTCACCTCTCTGCCGCTGGAAATAAGGTACAAACACAACACCTGAACGACATCACCATCTGTCCGCTTTGGTTGTTCAGAGTGACTGAAGATGGTTTGATGAGTAGCAATAATCATCAACAGTTGAATTTTATATCATATATTTCTGTGATAATTAAGCAATGTCACACTCGAGGTCGTGATGTACTGTAATATCGTCACGACTGTGGTTGGGCGGTAGGCACGTGACCACAGGCAAGACAATCACAATCACAGCCGTGACGATATCACAGTTCAGCATCACGACCTCGAGTGTGTTATTGCTTTTATACGACAGCTCAACAACAGTTTAAATAAGGATGCGGAGTAAGAAAATGTTGAAGAAAGGTGACAAAATAGATTATTGGTGAGTGAATGAAATCCTGATGAGCAGGTTGGCTCTTTGTACAGCAGTCACATGCCTTCAGTGAATGGGTGGATGTGTGTGTGAATGGGTGAATGCCGACTTGTGTTGTAGAAAGACACTATATAAATCCAGCCTGTTAACCATTTGCCATCGCGACTCTACAGTCATGTTCCATCGTTAAAGCAGCGTCTTCGTGGTGACCTCCCTCGCTTCAAGTCCCACATCTGACCGCTTTCATAATTCAGGTCGAACGTTAGATTTTCGTTAGAAATCCATGTCTTAGGCTGGTCCATTGGCAGCGGCTGAATGAACTAATGTTACAGCGCAAGTGTTCATCGCAGCTGTAAATCAGAATGTTGTCATAGCAACGTGTAAGCGCTGATGCAGAGTAATACATACAGAGTGAAGAAACTGTGATGTGGTGGTGAAATTTTATCACGTTTTTAATGTTACTAATTTTAATTTTCTCTCTTTTTTCAGGAATACGTCGAAAGCCTCCAGGGGAAGTACGGTCAACTTCTAGTAATAATCTCACACACACACACACACACACACACACACACACACACACACACACACAAACACGCGCTGTTGTTTTTTTTAATTCAGTCACACTGTTGGTCCTGCTGTCTCAGATTGTCATTAGAGCACCAAATGGAAATTCATTTGCCACTGAAAATGGTCCTCAGCAATATGACTATTTTTGAGTAATGTTAAAAACTACATTCAGCAGCTGTTTTAGAAACTTAACTAGGCCGTTTAAAAATCTAACCATATTTTTGTGAGCTGTCGGCAAGATTTACAACTTCAGCGTGAACTAAATAATTTGGCGATAAGCACCACAGACAAACATGTTTTTGAATTCGGTCTTTTCACTGGATTTATAATCAGATGTGAATACAGAATAATGCTACTTGCATAGTTCACCCAAAAATGAAAATTCAGTCATCACATACTCAGCCTCACGCTGATGGAAAGTCGGGTGAAGTTTTTTTCAGCAGAGTTTTATGGACTAAAAAACTTCACCTGACCTTCAGTCAGCATGAGGGTGAGGAGATAATGACTGAATTTTCATTTCTGGGAAAATTATCTCTTTAAGTTAAAAGTTCAAGGGAAATGTTTTACATTTTGGGTCAAACTCACCCCTCGACAGTGTTGCTGCATCATTAGTGTAGTTTAGCTGTTTTTTTAATCTTTGTATCTGCTTTGAACAAACCAATCCTAACTTTTCCTGTTTGACATTTCTAAAATATTTTGGCCGCATGCTACTGAACAACAAAAACACGTGCCATTAGAGTAATTTGAAAGATGATGTAATCATAAACAAAGTCCCTGCAACGGGGCTGCTTTTTTAAAAAAATCACTTCAACTCAAATTCATCTTATATGAATGAATTTTATTTTTACTAAACCAGGTTCATTACAGTAACACGACATAGACTTTTATAGCTTAGCACACTAGCCTCCAGGGCAACCAGACCTTGAGGTCATCATCAAGCTTTTCCTTCTCCCGCTCAGGCTACTTCCACCGCCCGTCAGCGCAACCTGCTGAGCCTGCGCGACTACATGCAGCACTGCACCAATGAGCTGTACTGGATGGACCAGCAGGCCGAGGAGAGGATCAACTACGACTGGAGCGACACCAACCTGGACTATCGTACTCGCCAGAAGCAGTATGAGGTAGCTGAGCGTCACTGCACACAAGGACAGACACTGCCAAGTAAATGCAACATGATCCCCAGTTTGCTCAACACATTTGTCTCGCCCTAATAGAACTTTATCGGTAAATGTCTGGAGTCCAAGGAAGCCACCATCACCAAGCTGAATGATGATGGAGAGAAGCTGATCGCCGCTGATCATCCGGGGAAGAATGTGATTGAGGTATGTGCTGAATTTAGGGTGGGGGGTGAAAGGTTACATAACTCAGGGGCAGTTTACGCCGTGCAAGTTTTCGCATCAAACGAAACACTTTGGTTGCCGTTCGGCCTTCCTTTTGCATGGCAACGGCGTGCTGGCGCCCCTGAAACTGCAAACGTTTGAAACCGGGTTCCAGAGTGGAATCTTTTGAAACTGCAACCTTCTTTCCAGCTGTGTAGACTGACAAGTGGAGTGCCTGTAAACATGGTGACGACACTAATGCGACGACAGTCGGATGAGGTGAATTTAAGAGTTCGTAGAATAATTGTAGAAGTCAAACTACAACTGAATTTCTTTCATTTGTGGCTGCTTGGAGCTTAGCAGCAACAGGAAGTAAATAGTTTGGCAGCTCCTGTGGTATGTCATTACAGAGTCACGCTGCCGACTACGGGCCTGGCATGCATACTGCAGCACCTTCGTGTAAACACGGACATATTTTGAAGATGCAAACCCCTCTATTTTAGTAGGGCTGCTCCCGTGTAAACGTGGCCTCAGTTAATCTAAACATGATACACACAGTAAGTCAGTCAAGGAATCAGAGAACAGGCAGAAATCATCACATCCAGAATCCTCAGTTCAGAGTCCTGCACGGGTCCAGTTTTTAAAACCCACACCCGCCCAGAAAGCTCTGTACCAGAACCGCCCCGTTCCCCTCGTTATGTCTGAGGCAAAGCCACACCCACCCGTACCTGTTAATAAAAGCCCTGCGACTCGACCTGTACCCATGATAAAACACACACACACACCAACACACACACACACAGAGGCTACAGTCTCCCACCTCAGCGACAATGTGCCGGTCTTGTGGCTGTCTGAAGCGAAAACCTTGTGTCACTTTTTGCTGGCGAAGCCGTCGACCGTGTTGCTGTCTCCGTCTCTTGTCACACCAAACGTCCGGCTACGTCCTCGACGACGTTTCATCCACGAGCTGCTGTTCTCACTTTCTAATTTTACCTTTATGTCGTCCATTTTGATGCGACACTACTAAGTACAAGCTAGCAGCAGCTAGCGGTTAGCTACATCTCTTTCAGACGATGGAATTGATGATGAGGTCAAAGACCGCGGTTTGTTATTGACTGTCAAAATAAAAGTAATTACAACAGGATAACAGTGATTTATGTTGCACATCTTTTTAATTTGTTTTATTCTGTAAAACAAAAATATGTTTTCTTTATCTCACCGTTTCCCGCCCACGTGTAGTTCATTTTTACTCGTGCCCGTGAATTTATTATGTCCATGTTTTCACTTGTTACACGGCCTTTTTGCTGGTGCAGGACTCTGCTTCAGTTATCAAAATGATCCAGTTATAATTGTCTTAAATGCACAATAAAATGAGAGACATGATCCATTATATTATTATAAAAAAAACTTGTGGAATTTGACCTCCACAACCTGTGTGTGTGTGTGTGTGTGTGTGTATATGTGCTGTGCATTTTATAAGGTAAGGTTAAAAAAGAGCAACAGCGCAGATTGCTGTTGCTCTTTTTTTTTAACATTACCTTGATAAATTGAACAGTATTTTGGTAACTTGTAACTGTAAAATAACCTAATTTTAGTTGTTTTTGTTTACTAATCAGTGTTGTTGTTCCCGTTTGTCAGGCTCACATGGAGGCAGTCCATGCTGACTGGAAGGAGTACCTGAACTTGCTCATCTGTGAGGAAAACCACCTCAAACACATGGACGAGTACCACAAGGTTAGCTGGAGGACAGGAAAGCGCTCAGATGTTTAAACTGCACATTCATAAACACATTTCATCATCAGCGTCTGTGTGTTCTTCTGTGTGTGTGTCCAGTACCACAAGGAGGCCCGTGACACTCAGGACCTGCTGAAGCGCCTCGACACAGAGCTCAACCAGAAGTACAATCCCGAGTTCAAAGACGTGTATCAGATGGAGGGTCTGATCGGGGAAATAGATGTAAGCATTTCTTTATGTGAATGTGGAGACACCTTCATCAGTCACCACCAATGACCTCCTCTGCAGAACCTGAATATGTGCACTCTTTGTGTGTGTGTGTGTGTGTGTGTGTGCGTGCAGGACCAAGCCAAGGCCATCGACCGCTTTGACGAGCGGGTCAAGAATCTCCAGAAGCGCAGCCTGCAGGTTTTGCCTCTGAGTTACCGCCGGGAAACCCCCCAGAAGTTGCTGCCTGTTGAGGCTCTGTGCGAGTTTGACACTGAGGACGTACGTAGCTTGATGCTAATAGCTAACACTCTTAACGCTAGAGTTACTTTGTTTTTGTTTTTGTTGTTCCTGCTTTGATGTGAGAAAACAAGATACCCTTATTTTGAAGTATCCAAGTGGTAAGTGTTTCACATTCTCAAGTCACCTATGATCAGTTCATCTCATGCCGACAACCGCGTTGTTCACATCCTGGTAGTCGCCTCGGTGTGCCTCTTGCAACGACTACCCGGATATGAACAACACGGATGCTGGTAAGTTTGAATTTGGTTAAATTATCGTTTTAAAACAAATTTTAAAATTTGAAGCAGCAGTCAAAATGAGGAAACGTGCAACCACAGAATGATTTTAAAATCTGTCCAGTGCTCATACGTGCACTTTTCCTCAGCACTGTATTCTTGAACCAAACTGAATCTAAACGTCCACACGCTGCAGTTGGGTGTGTGGATGGACTTGATTGATGAGGCAAACATTGATTATGACTGGAGACGCCCTTTAAAGGTGATAGCGCAATATGGGAAGAAGGCCAGATCAAACAATTTCCCCACAGAACACTTTTAAATTGGATTATTTTTCTTTAAACTTAACACACAATAGCATTAAAGAAAATTGTCAGAAAACTTGAGTCAAAACATGTTATTATAAAACATTTGCATATTTCCTTAAGAAAAAAATCAAACTTTATTTGTGAAAAAAGTGAAACATACTAGTTCTAGTACAGTGTGTTTATCAAGAGCCTACAGACAAAAACAACATGCAAAAATTGGCCAAGAAGTTGCGCAGACATGTGACCCCCTTGCATTAGACAACATTATTTTAATTAGAATAAATTAAATATAAAAAACACTGACTGACAGATATTTCAAAGATTAGAGCTGCAATGATGAATTGCATAAGTGGTAGAATATTAATTGCAAACTGTTACAACAATGGATGAATCATTTCAGTCATTTTTCAAAGAATTGCTGCTTTAGCCTCTCAAACGTGCTGCTCTTCTTTGTCATACCTGATCATAAATGTGGAGTCTTTGTGTTTTGGGCTGTTGTTTGGACTAAAGAAGTGATCTGAAGACGTCACAGGAGGCTCGAGGAAATTGAGATCAGCTTTTTCACACTTTTTGACGTTTTACGGAATAATCGATTAATCGTGAAAATTATCAGCATATTAATCAGTGATGAATGTAATTGTTAGTTGCAGCCCTATCAAATATGTCATTTCTCTCTGAAATTAAACATCCAAGGATCTGTGAACCGGAGGCAAACAAATCTGTCACCAAAGCCCGACGCTCACCATCAACACCAAACTTCACAGACGGAATCAATCAAGGATCTCGAGCCTGTTAACCGTACCACAGTCCATATGGGACCAGCTATAAAAGCTTTGCTGCATCTTTAGTTTTTCAGCTGGTAATTGGTGGTGGTGCCTCGCTGTGACTACGCACTTTTCTGCCAACCACAGAAGAGCCACTTAGTTCGTTTTACGAGCTTCAGGCACACACTAACTTGATGGGTGTTAAAAAGCCACAGCTTCTCAACTGCTGGAGAATTTACAGCCACGCTACATTCAATTTCATGGGTCAAGGGCATCCACAATGGGGCCATCAAGTCTACTCTTCTTAATTTTTTATCACTTGTCAACAATTCCCAAAGCAAGTTTTGGAAGGTATATTCCATGAGATGCGACATGGAGGGATACATTTTAGGTGATTAAACAAAACAGAAACTTTAGGTTAGTAAGAGGAAACATTTGCAGGGCAAATAGCTGAGGAATGTCTGCTTTCAAGGAATATCTGCGTCAGCTACAAGCCTGTAAATAATGTGATGTTTTCGGGTTTCAAGACGGTCAAAAACCTTGTTAGAAACACTGTCAGTTTTTCTAATAAATATGCCACAAACATACTGCAAGATTTTTTAAAAATTTCCTTCCATGTCAATAAATTTTAAGCGCTTCGCTCACTCTCCTGGATTTATCCACTGAGGACCAACTCTGGAAAGTCCTGCTTGCAGCATGAATGTCACTCAACTGAGCTCCTTGTAAAATTAATTATGCACGGTAATCCGTAAAAATGTACCATAAATGTTATTTCGGAGATGTCAGAATCTATCCAGGCCTCTTGACACATACCTGATACTACTCTACATCCGTCTGTGTTAAGAGCATAGGCATATCATCAGGAGACAGGAGGTTTCCATAATCTGCCCTCCCCGTGTCTCCTTGGAGGAACATCTATTCTTCATCACTGTCAACCCTCCCTCCCCGCAGAGACGATGCTCCGAGGGCCACATTTTTTGCTCGTCACCGAGCCACTCATCGCAAACAAACACGGCCAATCAGGAGTTTTGTAAACATATATGGAGTCAACACAAAATGTGTCCTGTCTCTAAACTTCCAGTAGCTTACAAAGTCATAAATCATACGAAAGCTTCCCAGAGGTGACTGTCAGTTTTGGGGTAGGAATAGTGATTCCTCATCCTTAAGTGAAAAAGCAAGCAGAGTGCAGACGGAAAGGATAAATCACTGGAGAAGTGAAGACAAGTAACATTCAGCAGCTGGCCATCTGGCCCTTATCGTGTCCCAAGCTGGCTGGTTTTATTGCTTTTCATTACTTTCCGTGGACCCAGGAGAGAATTTCACAAACAACCTGTCAACCAGGCCTGAGGTGATCATCCTCTGCTGGTTACAATGTGAATCTTGAACATCTTGCCCTCATGAGATAATTGGCTTCCCAGGGGCACATTGTTTAAGTCAGCCATCGCATAGACACTACCCTGTTTAATGCACTTGCACATCAGTGGCAAAACGTGAACTAAATGGTGACTTTTATCCTCCAAGTTGTTGCATAATTACTCAACAAACCTCATTACAAATCTGGTGTTAAATATCTGATTCTTATTAACTATAGCTCTAAATCTAGTAGACCTCTCCATAGTCGATATATAATCCACTAAAAGTCGATTAATTCGAGTGAATAAGGATTCTTGTTTAAATCAACTTTACAAAGATTTGCATATTATCTTCAAAACCACTACAGAAGCTTGTTACTGATCAGCCCAGAACAAATGAGGACAAGATCAAATTGATTTGGTGATAAAGTTCCCAATTATTGTTTCAGGAACATCTGGCATTGTAGAGTTAGCGTCAGAACTCGCACTTTCATGTCATTAACTTCACTGAGTTTGACATCCACAATCTAATTCTGGTTTGGAGAACGTTGCTTTGCCTCAACCAGTCAGTGCTGAGTGGGGGAGCCGTGGTGGTGGTCGCAAGAAAGAAGTAAACAATTTTCTTGACGGTCAAAGAAATACAGAGATGTAAGAGTTGTTATTTCTTTAAATCAACAGTGAGCTTAAATTAACCACAAGGCAACATCTTCCTTAATCCTGCCTGTAAAGATGTGATGTCATTGGCTGTTTTTATTGACAAAGGATACAGCAGTCAGTGGTCAAAACTCAAGATCTTTTAAAATCGCTGAATGAATGTGAGGCAATGCAGAAATGTTTGGAGCCGAGATCATTCGTGACTTCAGCATCAGTGGATGCAACGGTTTCAAGTCTCTGATCGGACAGATGTGGTCCACACCACAGCTGGAGACAGGTGGCAGTTTTTTTGTTTCCAAACCTCCTGTAGATGTGAAATGAAGTGCTGTCAGTATATTATTGCTGTAAGTATTGTTTAGTTTTATTTTGTGATATCATCCGACCTTGCAGACGCGTTCGCTTCAGTATCTCTCTGTGGTTTGACAATTTGATCTGTTATTACTCTTGAACCGTGTTGTTGTCGAGGAAGACCTTTGCCACAGAGCGATCTGTCAGCAGAAACACTTCTCCAGATGTTATAGTTCGCACATCTGTTAAAGGGTCCAGGTGTTTTTTGGATGCACCACCCCCCACCCCCTCTAGCCGTTGTCCATTGGCCTGCACAACGTCCATGTAACTATGATGGAAAACTAGAACAGACTCACAGCTAAACTTATAACTCTGATAAACTACCTCAACAACTTTGGTCTGTAGTTTTATTGTCTTTTCACCCGACTAAGACAAGTTTCCTGCTCTTTGGGTTTGAGTTCAGCTTGTCTCCATTTGTGACATCACGCATTTTTGATGAAGACTCTGGAAGTGAAGGCTCTTTTGAACAGCGGATGTCATCTGTCAGTTGTCTTAACCTGCACACATTGTCCTCTCCCTTGAGACCCCTTGACCTCCCTAAAATAAACCTGTGTCCTCGGTCTTTTACATTCTGCTTGCTCACATAAACATGCAGATTAACATGGTCAGTCCACCACTTGGGTTAGATACTACGGATTGCCATGAGTGTTCCTGTTCCCCAGAGGAGGAATACTGGCACCTTTGATGATCCCTTGACTCTCTGTCAGACATTACCATGACGTTGACACTGGTAGTTTGCCGTGAATTTTCATATAGATACACGTGTTTTTCCAGATGGTAACTTATGTGATCCACTGAGTACTTGCAAGTTTGGTAACTTTGATTTTCAGTATAGATTAGGAAGTGCTTGAGTAGTTGATCAGTCAGTTAAATGTTGCTACCTTGAACATCCTTCCCTGAAACCTTGCCGGGTAAACTTGTTGAGAGTAGCTCTTCTGTTTCAATTGGATTACATTTAGTGAACAGAGTTTCATGACTTGTTTAGGCCCTGGGACAACCTTGACTTGGGACTTGTGCCTTGCAAAACAATGGCTTGCTTCCAGCGCTGCTGTGATATATTTGCATGACAACTTTAGCATAAAACTGGAAGCACCACTGAGTCTAAGTACAACCTCACAGAGCTGCTAGTGGGTCTGTAGAAACGCAGTCTTGTTAGTTATCTGCAGCTCATATCGCAGACCTGTGCAAATACATCGGCAGTTGTCAGTTCAAGGACTGATGGTGGCCGGTTGGAAAAAAAAGTTATTATTCATTCACATTTTGCCGCCCTTGCTGCAGTGCCTCTCTAGGCAGTGGCCTAGTGTGCCGTATGGACACACCGGCTGTGGGTGTGTGCCGCTCCCATCCCAGGAGCTACAGGCTACAGTAAACAGTGAGGCTGAAAACATGGCATCCATGATGTTCACAAAACAACTTCACATTGTTTCGGTTTCAGAATACTTGGATTACTTTAGACGAGGGGGGCTGTTGGGGATGGGGATGACGAGGGAGGGTGTGTCAGGGATTATATTGTAAAATACTTTAATTCCATTGTTTACTCCTTTTGTGTTGTTGGTAAATATTTATTTACCAAAAAAAAAAAAGAAAAAAAGATGCAGAAGTTGAATTTCACTACCTGGTGTCCAATACATCTGTTTTCATATGACCAAATAATATTAAGCAGCTATGTTACCTATCATTTAATGATAATTTATTAATTAGGACTTGAGGATGAATATCCATTCAGATTCTGTTAACTTTACACAGCAGGAATCACGTCCAGAAACGGGGTCTCCAGCTGCCTTGGACTCCTCCTTTACCCCCTAACATCCTTTTCCCCGTTCTCTCACTCACTTCCTCACCTGTCAGAGGTGGAATGTCGCTGGCAGATTCAGTCCTCCAGGGTCAGACTCTTGACAGATGTGGTGATGCTCAGTCAAAATGTTTCCCAGCTCCTGTTCGCAGAGTAACCTGAAACGAGCAGACAGCAGCAATCACTGCTGAGCAGAACTGAATGTAATGATGCATGTGGGCACGATAAACCGCACAGAATCAGAACAGCTCATGTTGCTGCAGGCCGTTTACAGCTGCACCTTTAAGTGAAGTGAAAGGAACAATGCTTATTGGCTTAATCATCTTTATGGTCAAAAGAAGCAGAAATACCTCAAACCGGTGATGATTTATATCCATACATACCTCACATTTTAATGTAAAGTCATAAAATTGTGTAAAATGGAAACTTTAGTGCTGGAAAGCTATGAAAATAAGTGTAACTGACATTTATACATTGGACCTGGGAGCTATGATATTTTAATACTGTTCAACTGCTAATTTTTAAGACATGCGTCATGAGTAATAATGTGAAAGTAAACGGCTGGAAACTGCTGGAGAGTATTAGACTCATAAAAAGTTCATGCCCATGTCAAACTGCAGATGGAAACAGCACAGTTGTACGAGCACATACGAGGATGGAGATTATGGATTATATATTGGTTCTATCACCTGCTGTTAAATGTGCAATATTATTCCATTTTATATTGATGTCCGGTGCTTCACCTTCCCTTTTCCTCTCGTGTCTTCAGACATGTTGTATGTGTCACCTGAAAACAGAGAGGGTCTGAATCTAAAAACCTTCCTCTGGGGAAAAGTTCTGTGGATCCACTCTACCTGGACTCTGGTCTCTGCTGTGGCCGACCAGCGTGGCAGCTTTCCAGCTCGCAGCAGGAAAGGAAGTAGCTCTTGGGGGCAGTGCTCAATTCGCCCTCTACTGGGCGGAAGTCAAGCCTCAATGAGGCCGTCGGTCGAATAGGTCATGCTGTCAGAGCACACCAGAGTTCACATCCTGTCATTAGACTGCAAAACTTTCAACATCCCTTCACTGGAGAAAAGCAAAGTCAGGAGAGCTGGGCCGAGTTACGAATGTGATAAAACCAGCTTATGGGGATGTGATTGTGAAAGTGTAGTCAGGTAGACTGTGTGTGTGTGTGTGTGTGTGTGTGTGTGTGTGTGTGTGTGTGTGTGTGTGTGTTGTCGTCGTTCCATATCTTCCCTCACGCTGATGCACACTCACACGTAGCCTGTGTGACTTATCGGCTTACACCATGTGTTGAAGATAAAGATTCTCAGCTGCTGGAGTTTGAAATGAGGCTGCGGCGTTCAGGTTCAGCTTGTGTGGCAACACTCGAACGTCATCTTTGCATATGATGTGTGAGTCTGCAGCCCGAAACTGAAATATCTCTAAATTAGGGATGCACGATATCATCAAGACGTTGTCAGTACTTCCTGATTTTGTCTTTAAAATTAGCTACTGAGCCAGCGTGCCGATATCCGC
>JAQLOL010000005.1:24960089-24974329 GCA_029783665.1 Naso thynnoides | reverse complement strand
CTCCCCACCCCCCCCCCCCCCCACCCCCCAGCAGGACAACGCGCCTCCCTGCTTCACAGAAACTGCTCCTGAACAGCTGGAGGAACACAATCATGAGCCCAGCTCCCCAGATCCCAATACGATCAAACATCGGCGGGATGCCCCAGAACAAATCTTTTCCACCGAGGCTCCGCCCCACAACCCACAGATCCCAGAGCATCTGCTGCTGGCGTCCTGGTGCCAGACAGCACAGGACCCCACAGAGGTCCGCGTCCTCGTCCGGCAGCAGGAGAGGGAACCTAACAATATCAGCCCCGTGGTTTTAATGCTGTGGCTGGTCAGTGTATTTCAGTCTTATAAATAATCAGTCACATTTCCAGGGCACTAGTGTTACAGCATTAAAGAAGCAATGTGGAGAGTGGGGGGTGTAATGTGGGGCATGTGCGTACAACGCCCTTCACAGGTTTGATGCTTGAGTTTTGATGTGGTGTTTTCGAGGTTTGATTAGTGCTTGGACTTTGGATAAAGTGCTAAAAACTGTAACTGCATTACTTTCACAGTAACTAGTTTTACATCGGCTCAGCCTCGTTACTTCAGACGTCAAGTCTGACTAGAGACAGGCGACATGTCATGAAATGTCATTTTTAGGGCTGCAACTAACAAATACCTTCATCATTGATTAATCTGTCAATTATCATGATTTATCACGTATTCCATGAAATGTTGGAAAGTGCTAAAAATGCTCATCTCTCTTTCCCAGAGCCAAATGTGGCGTCTTCAAATTGTTCTTTTGTCCAAACAACAGCCAAAAACACACAGACTCATTTATTAAAAGCAGCAAATCCTCACAGTTAAGCACTAAACCAGCAGTTCTTTTTACTTTTTTATTGGAAAAATGACTGACACGATTAATCCATTGTCAAAATAGTTGATTCATTTTCTATCAATCAATTAATTGATTACTCTCACTAATTGTTGCAGCTCTAGTAATTTTGGTTGTTTAAAGCCCAGTAACATGTGAATTAATGTGATTAAATTAAATAATTATTTTGAGTGTGTATATGTACATAAATATGTAATTTGCCACAGCTGGACGGTGCATCCTGAAGATGCTTGAAAAGTGCTTGAGTTTGACTACAGAAACAGTGACGGAAAGCTCAACTGGACAATCTGGGTGGATATCAGAGAGAAGAGTCACAATCTCACTGGAGGGACTGTGATCCTGCAAACAAGGCACAAGACCCAACTAACCCAATTAAGTGCTTAAACCGAGTTTACTACTAATTACTCACAGATACTGCTGAAGGAAAAAATGCCCTGAGTGCAGCCAGCAGAGCTGATCCGACCGTGCGGACACAGGGCTGCACAGAGGGAAGCTGCAGCACTTCTTTAGTTCTCTGTGGAGCTACATTTGAAGTAACAACCCTTTTACGCCTGGTGTTAAAATGCGTTCTTGTTATCCACGCTGAGATCAGATCTCTCCCTTCTGCAACAAAACCTGCGAATGAGAAGTTTTCTACATGAATTAACACCGACTACAAGCAGAGCACCGAGTCAAGTTACTGCTTATGCAAATGGAACATTTCTTACAACTACTGCTTCACATTAAAAGCATTTAACCGGAAAAATGCGTGTAGACTTTTATTTTGAAGTTGGCTAATCAGGGGAAATACAATGTGTTCAATTAACTCAGCAAGCTTAAAGCTGTCATTCATTAACAATGTGTTTGTGGAGCAAAAGAATGGCCATTTTTCTTTTTTTGGCATAGGATTGATTTTAAATATGTCTGGGAGCGTTTTTATAACATCTGTGAAAGTGGTAGAACAGGAACAGAGCGCAGATGACGAGCTGCCTGCAGACGACAGGTCAGCAAACAAACTCCTCCTTCAATGAAGTTACTAAGTTCTTTATTAGGAAATATTTTGAAGTAATGTTAGGTACTTTCTACGCTTCACTTTGACAACTTTTCCATCGTCCTGCTGGTCAACTTGCCTCACTGTCGCCATATTTAAGTGAAATGTCTCCATGTCTTCAGCAGCTCTGTGCGGCGACTCAGCTGGTTGCAGGATGTAATGTTAATTGCGGTGTCTGTCCGTCCGACAGCATTAATGTTTTTCGAAAGGCAAAATGATGGTGGGACGGTGACACTGACCACCGTGGGCTGCAGCAGGCCTAATGCGAGCACGTTGTATGACTGCATTCACATAAGATCTGAACACAATGTGAGCCAGACTACCTTCAGATGTGGTCTCGATGCATTTACACCTTGCATTAACGTGTTTTTCCCTATCTGGATAACTTATCTGGATACTGATCGCATTTTAATGGCAGGCGTAAATGGGGTGTAAGTTCCACGTGTTCAGGACAGTTAATAGTGCAGACTGTCAGCACGCCTCTGCACCAGTGCTGCTACATTTCTTCAATGATGACTTGGAGAAGAAAAAACTTATTGTGATAAAACTGCAGGTAGAGATCAAACCTCAGCTTGTTTGGTGGCGAACTCGGAGCCGTCTGCCTTCAGATTCTGCGTGATGCCCTCCACACTGCTGGAGCTGAACAGCCTGAAGGGACAGAAACACCAACGTGGACTCAGTTCATCCTCCTGTGCTGCTGTGATGCTTTCAGAGTTCAGCTTTAAAGAATGAGGCTGATGACACTTTTCTTTTGTCAACAAAACTCACAAACAAAACGAAAGAAACAATTGATTTTACTACCAAATATTTCATGTGCATCCAAACCATAATATACCTTAACTGCCTGTGCAGCAGAGCTGCGATGTTGTCCAAAAACTTAAAATGAAAACACTGATGAGCAACAATTCCACAGCTAAAAATAGTCCTGACAAATACAATACAATAATAATAATAATAATAATACAATGCGCACTGACCCCTAACCCTAACAGTTATACAAAGCGTTCCTGAGTCCATGTAGTAATGCCATTCATAAAATCATGTGTTCACAAAGTGGTGAACCTCGACTCATCCTTGCCTTTTGAGGCTGCTCCTTTCATATCTGGTGAACTATTGTCTTTCTACGGTCACTGCACTGTCTCCTGTTGGCTGTCAGGCTAGGGGGTGGGCCTACGTAGTCAACATCAGTCTTTTGAGGACGTGCTGTGTTGATGAATGAGAGCACATGTGGGACAGATTTAACCAAGAGCACATGAGGAGGAACCAAAAGACGCCAAGCGTACGGACTTGTGACTGTTGGGAAATCCCCTTTCATAGCTGAATTATGTTTTGAGTTCTGTTCATGTGTTAATGTTAACAAATGAACTGCTGAAGGCGTCTCCTACAAACTACGGACACAGCTGGCTGATCAATCCTACACAAGCCGAAGCAAACCACATCCCACAGAAGAGCCGCAACAGGTAGGCCCACGTCAGGGGCAGTTTAGACATTAAACAAAGTTTCCACATTAAACAAAACACTTTTGATACGGTTCGTCCTCCTTTTACATGACAACAATGTGCTGGTGCCCATGAAACTGCAGACATTTGAAACCGGGCTCCAGAGTGCAAGCTTTTGAAACCTCATGCCTCTTTCCAGCCGTGCAAACTGGCAAACCGTGAAGCTGTGAAAGTGGTGACTACGCTAATGCTAATGCTAATGCTAGTGCAAGTCAGTGCATTCAGCTCTAGCCACTACCAAACTCTGATTAAACACTCTGCGGTGCACCCAAAGCAGGTCGAATATGATGACAGCCTATTAAGGCTAATTTGAGTGTTGGTATCATAATTTTAGAAGTTAAACTACGGCTGAATTTCTTTAATTTGTGGCTGCTTAGAGCTTAGCTGCACCAGGAAGGAAACAACTTGAAGCAGTCCCAATGGTTTGTCATTACAAAGTTACACTGTAACTTTACTACAGCAGTCTACAGCGCTTTCAGTTGTTCATGTAAACGCAAATTTTTCTAAAGATCTCAAGTCTTTTCCATTTTTAGTAGGGCTGCTCTCATCTGAACACGGCCTCAGTCTGCGGCAAAGCTCTTACTAGTGTGGACTGCAAGCCCAATATGAGAGCCAAGTCCCCAGGGATGTGGTACTGTGACACTACAATATGATCTAAGGATCAAATTGTGTTTTAATAATGTTTTACACAGCATCTCAAACTTTTTGGAATCTGGAGCAGGATCGACAGTCTTGTGGCTGAGTGTCACCACAGGGAAGCTGGAGAGCTTGAAAGACTAACACATGGTCATTTTTGGTCTTCTGTGGCAAACGTTGGCAGAGATGAAACACAGAACATCACATTGTTATCCTTTCAGCTACAAGCTGCTCATTAGTTTTCTGGTCAGATTATGTTTAGATTTTAAAAGACAGAAATGTAGAGCCTACCTGTCAATATCAGACATGTGCTTGTCCAAGACAAAAGGCTTCTCAGAATCCAGACTGCTCTGTGAACAGAGAACACAATCATCAACATGGGCGGAGGCTCTCAGGCGCTCACATGAAAAACGACGTCTAAAGGGTGACACGCTACCTCCTTAAGCTGTTTAGCATGTTGTGAGTTTCATGGTTTACATGTGCAGGGACTCTTACCTGGTTGTGGTAGGATTCCAGCACTCTGGCAACGTCTTCAGCAGAGGGAAGCTTTAAGTCCACCAGCTCCTTCTCCAGGTCGGGGATCTATTGAAACAGAAGGTCTGACAGTTTTACACTTACCAGTGAAATAAATGCTTGTAAATGTGCTTGTCTGTCCGTTGACACTGAGCGCCATGAGACAAGATTCAGTCACACATTCTACGTTGTAGCACACAGTCAGATCTTTCCCTCTAGTTTCCAACAAAGGAAATTTATTTTTGAAGGTCAGGCTGCTCTGGATTGTTTTTTTTCTTCCTAAGTGGATTCGTGTGCGGGTTTTAAGTCATCGGGGGAAACTTCGAACACTGAAAGTACACTTTGAATACTCTGAAGTAAGTTTCATTTTGAGTTAGGGTTTAAAATTAAAAAAATACATGGATGTACTCCAGCGTGCACTGCAGGTTTGATCTGATTTTTGACACTCTCAGACTTTTCCCTTTTCCTTTACTTCCAGCAGTGTGAGATAAAGTCTTGATTTTAGTCAAACTCTGCAGCAAGAATAAAAAATAAATAAACTAAGTCCGCCTCACTACTCATCGTCCTCAAAACCAAGGTTACAGTCTTCAAGAGATTCTGCTGCCCACTGTTCTGACCTCACACCAGCAGCAAGACAAACACAACCTGTCTCTGGACCTGCCAGTGTAGCTTGGCACTTCAAAATAAGAGTGAGACACGCAGTGACTCAGCATCCGGCTTTCTGCTGGAGCTTTCAGCTCACGCTCCTGTCCCGCACACACACACACGATGCACGGGCTGTGAAGTGCTTGAGATGATAAATCAGAGAAAAAATATTTTAAAAATTCTGTCTGTTTGGCTTTTCACGTATTTGTCTGCAGTTCTGTATATTCAGCATCCAGAATTTAACAAAAAAAAAAGGTTACATATCTGAAAATTGAAATATTGCACATTCATCTCATCTGGAGTTATCGTACCTTCTTGGACTCGACGAAGTGAGTGGCAATTCCAGCTCTCTGCACGTCACGTCCCTTGAGACGAAAGCCCGTCAAGGCCAGAAACAGTCCCAACTTCCCCCGCAGCCTCGGCAGAAAATAACCACCTCCCACGTCAGGAAAGAGCCCTGTCAAAATAAAACAGAACATCAGGCACAATCTCGTACTGTTTCAATCCACAAGCACTCCATGAAGAGACTGAACTGTCATTTTTCACCCTATCAACATACCATTAATACACACCAAATAACCAAGTGATTATTGGCTGACCAGCACTATTTTTTTGGTATTATCTGACATTTCTAAAAATACAGCTTACAAGCTGCAGGGGATAGTCATGTTGGAAACATAAAAACACATAAAGAGGAACCTGATCAACTACTGAACGCTGGAAAGCCTTTGTGCCATAATGAAGAAGCAAATTTAACATTAGCTGAATCGCAGATTATAAATGACTGAGCATGAAAATGATAAAGGACAACATATAAAGCGTGACAGCAAGTGAGAAATTTGAGGATAGACAAACGATCAGTTTGCGAGATAATCGTCATTTTTCAAATTATCGGTATCAGCATGTTTTTATTGTGCCGTCCGATTAAAATATATATTCCCACACATGGGTACAGGAAAACATCTGAAACTGCCTTAGTTCTGAAATAAATAATTATCAATATGCTTCTTTTTCAAAATCCAAGATCCAAAAGTGCAGTGTGTGACTATTTCACACATTCTGCAGCGTGTGCAACACACAGCAAGTCAGTGTCAGTTTGGGAGCAGGAAATACTTTATGCACTTTTTTTTTCTTCTTTGTAAAGATATTTCATGTATGAAGACAATTCAATTTAACATACGTTGATCTAAAGACAGTCTTGTATTGGGGTTGCTGTAAAATGTGGCATCGAATTTTAACATTTACTCCGACTGAATATCTGCCAACAGGTCAGTTATCGACTTATTTTTTGGCTGATCTGAGGAAAATTCACCATTTTCTGTAGCCAAAGATGATGCCATTAATCAAAACCATGAATGTTTTCTCAGACAAAAGCAGAACCTACATATTCACTTCACTATAACGCAAAAACTGCAAATTCTCATTTTTGAGATGACGGAATCATTAAATTTTTGGCTCAATTGATACAAGACTTGCTGATGAATTTTTCTTGTGTTTGACTAATGGATACATTCACTGCTGCATCTTGCTACCTGTTTAAAGCAGCAGACTTTAATTTTGTTTCGCTAAGTGTTAACAATTAAAAACAGGTCAGATACTGTGAACAGTGCGAGTAAGTGCAA
Organism: Naso thynnoides; assembly: GCA_029783665.1. Lineage (NCBI taxonomy): Eukaryota > Metazoa > Chordata > Actinopteri > Acanthuriformes > Acanthuridae > Naso > Naso thynnoides. Next base: position 24,967,522 of record JAQLOL010000005.1, on the reverse strand, counting down.
CCGTTAGCAAACAAACTACAAAACGCCAAACATGCAGTCTACCAGCATTTCTGATTATGAAGCATTACGTCACATTCCACAACATTAATCTGGGAGGAATTAATTCTGTATTTTCAATAATGTTTTCATTTGATGTCAGTGTGACATTAGATTCCACTCATCGCTGCTGGTTATTTTGACAGCTTTTGCATTGTGGCGTGTGGTGACGGTGGCTGCCAGCGGACGGATTAGACGAGTTGACCTGATTCACAGCTGAAAATTTAATATCATAAATGCGGCAGATTATGGCTGCTGTTCAGAACGCTGGCACAGCCAGGTTAAATCTGTTAATCCGGCCACAGGAGGGGTTAACCTTAACACACGAGTGTGTGTGGGGGGTATGAGTGTTTGTGCAAGCGATGTTTGGTAGAAGTGTGTGCAGTCATAAAGTGCGGTGTGAGCCTTGATGGTTCCTACGTTATATTTTGAGCCCAACACGACCCTTAAAGAATAAGATATTAAACTACCTTTTTCCTACATTTTCGAAGGATAAATGTCGATGACATATGTATGCAAACAAATAATTTAAAAAAATTCATCCAGAGAATTTTTAGAAAGGTGTCAAATAAAAGTATGTGATCAGAGCGGGGGAGCGGACAGGCACAGCGCTGTGTGCATGAGCTGGCATGTCCGTAATATGAAGTCTAGCACGTATTAACGTCACCAGAAAAACACTGTTTAAAAAAAACTGTGTAAAACACGGCGTGCAGAGGCGACTGAAATAGGCTGCAGGGCTCACTGCCAAATGCATGAACCTCATCATGTGACGCTTTGACGTCGTTTAACACGAGTATCTGACACTGTAACAACATTTATAGATTAAAGAAGACGAAAAGCATAATAACTCTCCTATGGGGCCATTCTTGTAGCAAAACTACTTACAAATGTGGGTGAAGAGTTGTGGATCTGTATTTTAATGTGTGAGAGAGTAATCACATTTGCAAATCTGTACAAATATCTGCAAATGTGTTCAGAATCGTGAGTGCAATCACGCTTGTAAATGCAAATGTCAACAAATACACTGATCTGCAAATGTGTGGACCGATCTGTAAATACGCAGATCAATCTGTAAATGTGTGGATCGATCTGTAAATACGCAGATCAATCTGTAAATGTGTGGACCGATCTGTAAATACGCAGATCAATCTGTAAATGCGTGCCTTGATAATAAGCTGGACATACCAGCGAGTCATCAGTTACAGCTTACAATTGGCTGTCCTGTCACACGAGACTCCTGCTGTGGCAAAGATTTCTGCTGGCGTGTAGGTACAGTAGTACAGTACAGCCTACTGAGGCAGAGGCACAAAGACAAATCGTCGACGCACATTTGCAAATCTTTGCCACGGCAGAAGTGTAGCAAAAGTCACCTTGTAGAGAGTTTTAACTTTTCATTTTCCAGCCTGGTACGATCACTGGAACTGCTGATCTAAACACACACTCCCTGTGATCACAGTCATGGCCGGTGAAAAAATAAAAACGTTGGTATACCTCCAAAGTCTCTGAGCCAACTTTCTACTAAAAGGATGTGAAAGAAAGCGAGGAGCACTACAGGTGACGGCTTTCATCCTCTCTTTGGACAGTTTGAGCTCCTGATCTCTGGGCGGTGCTACTGAGTTTCTCTGGCAACCAAAAACATCTATATTATTATTATTATAAGTTTTTTACCCCAAGTGCAATCAAAATTTTAAATCCCAGTGATTAACACTGACACAGGCACTGATATGGACTGGTATATTTTATGTATTTACATTCTGTTTTTGTGAGCAGAAGACTTTCACAGTGGACAATAAAGTTCGATTCATTTCAAAGCTGCTGTCATGATATTTGTTGAAAGTAAGAAAAAAATGAAGTTGCTTCGTCCTTAAGGGCTTTAGATTGAATATCCTGGATTTTTTTCTGAACTCTAACAGTCTTGTTTCTGAAGTGATGAGTCACAATAATTGTGACAAACATTTGCAAATCTCAGACAGGCTCACCCACTCGTCTTTGGCTGTGTCTTCATAGGGTTACTGCCTCGTTAAAGGGTTGGTGGGCGGGGGGGGCCATTAATAAATTATTGCAGGGTCTCTGAGAGGGCAAGGGAAGCCTTGATGGCGTGATGAAGACAGTAGGGAGTGGAACAATGGAAGAGTGCATTTCCATTCATCCATCTGGTTATCATGAGAGGATTTCGAAGATGCCAGAAAACATAAAAATAATTAAAGCTGCATGCAGCACTGACCGGCCCTCGCACTTCCACGCCGTCATACAGGGCGTCATGAGGTAACATTAGCTAACATTTGTCACCGTTCGGGAGGCTCTGTTAACTTTTCTAACCATACGGCTTACACCCGCCCACTGTTAATGCCTGTGATGTGAGGTGCCGTAGTTTGACTCCAGATTTAGTCTTTGATGGTTTGTTTAAATATCGTGTTTGTAACATCCCATAACAGACACTAGAAGTAACAAGTAGAGCAGCAGTCTCTGGCTTCACGCCACCAAACACCCAAAACTAAAGGAGCACATGGACTTAAATCATGTGATAATGTTGTAATGTGATGATGCCACACAGTGGGCGGTGACGGTAATGAGGTCACACCTGCATACTAACAACCTGTTACCACATACTGTATACTGTCTGTGCCTTATGTCTGTTGGGCTTTTTGTGCGTGCCTTTAAACTTCCTTCATAAAGTCTTCACAAACTATAATGAGCCCGGACAGGAGTTGTTGTTTTTTTTTTTAATAGCTCAGACTGTGTGGGTTTGCACACATCCTGCTTCACTTTGCTCCCTGTTTGCACATGATTTCTAGCAAAGCTCCAACCAACTTTAACCGAGAAAGAATACTGATAAATCAATCCGAATAACTGCACAGGTGTCAAATCCAGTGAGGAGGAGGGAAAAGGCTTTATTAGACAGAAACACATCCATCAATGTAAGAGCGGCAAATAAAGATTTAACTCCCGCCAAGCTCACACGAGAGTGAAAGTGATGTCAGTCAAGCACAACCTATGCAGCCAAATACATTTTTACTGGAGTCAAGAAGTTTCCTGCACTTGAAGCTTGTACAGTATATAGCCGGCATGTTTAAGTGGAAAAATCCAGTTTCCACGAAGTGACTGCACTTGCCGTGAATGTAGTCCATAAGAGAAGCTAAAAGAGGATTCACCCCAGGATCAGGACTAAAATAAGCCTGTGGGGCTCTCCGAGCAGCTGCGATCCCTGTGAAAATGCTGTGCCCGCGATGGAAACGGTGCAGTGCGAAGTCCAAAGTTTCTGACGGCAGCGGGGACATGCTGATAGTTTTGGAACAGAGGTCTGAAAGCTGAGTGCAGAACGAAAAACAATAGTGACAAAATGAGATCGCAGCTGTTCCCAAAATGATCAGCCAAGATTTCCCGCCTCTGTGCCGCAGTGACTGGAGTGTTTTTATGACACCTGGAGATTCTTGTTTCATATATGAGCATGGATAATGTGTGTGTGTGTGTGTGTGTGTGTGTGTGTGTTTGTGTATCAAAGAGAGGATGACGTGAGCGTCCTTGGAAGTTTGCATATATGAGGCAGTGAGTGCTCACAGTCAATTGATCAGAGGATGAACAGATTTGCATGTAGGCATCAGACAAAACGATCAAACAAGTAACTTCTGCACATAATACTAAAAGTTGGGGTAGGCAGGTTATTTTTGATGTCATCAGGTAAAAATTCCCCATTAATCTTTCAGCATTTTAATTTTAATCTTTCAGCATTTTGTAATTCAGGCGGTCTGAAAGAACTCTAGACTAATGCTCCTCTCCTTGACTCAGTTTTCAGACTGTGACGGACACTTCTGGCCAATCACAGGCAGGGTGGACAGGCCATCTGGCAAACCGGGCACTGTCCGACAGGTAGATTTTTTTTTTCTTTTATGGAACTGGCTTGCCGGCCCGGCATTGGCCTGATGGCCCATCAGATGAGGGGAAATCAGCCCATCGGTGCATCCCGTTGATTTATACCGCTGTCACACACTTATGGGCTGTCAATAACTTGGCCTGGACTTTCAGTTGCAATGTCATACTAATGAGCCAGGTGACTGACTGAAAACTGAGGTGAATACGTAACTGCTGAAAAAACATCCATGTGGCGCTAAAAAGCAGTGTTGAAAAAAAAAATCTCTTGAAGCAGGGCTGCAAAACACGCTAAACTTACAGATTTATTTGGTAAACCAGGAGAGGAAGAGGGACAGGTGGCTGTGAACTGGAAATAAGGTTTTACTTTGTGCTGGCTCGGCACAGATGACGTCCACATATGGACACACGTGGATATTTGAGTGTTGTCACATGGTAAGTGAAGTCACATCAGGTGATTCCAATGAGCATGAAGCCACCAAAAAGAGCAGCTAGACATCAGGGACTTGCTCACCACCAAAGTGTAAATAACAGGCAGTTACTGTAAATGCACCCAAACTTCATAGCAGGTCCTGTTAGATAAAAATAGTCCAAATCCTCCTTGAAATCTGCAGGGTGAGGTTTAATTTGCAGGTTAAACGAGGTGCCGTGAGATTTCACTGTGTTGTGTTTACAGCGTGCTTACATAGATGAGCAACGATGAAGGTCAATAAAACGTCATCGTGATATGTTCAAATGTAACATTTATCTCGGAAAACGCGGCTTTTTGTGAGAAACTTTGTTACATTCCTGCACATTCCCGTTCATTCCCCAGTGTTTTGCCCTGGTCTCCTCCCTGTGTGTGTGTGTGTGTGTGTGTGTGTGTGTGTGTGTGTGTGTGTGTGTGTGTGTGTGTGTGTGTGTGTCCTTGGGGCAGATCCTGTGAGTAGGCTGCAGCAGCAGGTGACACACCTGATCTTCATCACTCATCAGCAGCAGTACTTCAGCCTGATCTCCACAGTCACTCCTCGTCAGATCGTACAGTCTCCCATGCAGTACTTTCACTCCGACCAGTTACTCCTTGAGTGTATTTCGAGCATTCCTTGTGATATTTGCCTGTATCTCCTCGTGTTTTCTGTGATAAGCCAGTTACTCATCCTGCCTCTCTTCTCTTCTCCCTCTACCTCAGGACAGCTGGTTCACCTGCTCTGCTGGCCACTCACTCTACAGATCATCGTCTCCCTGGATTTTCCCCCTCAACTCTGCATCACCCCCAGCCTCAAGACTCCCCCCAAACTCTCTCTCTGCCCAGTGCCACTGCCTCATCGCTGCACCTGAGCCTCCTCGACATCCCTCCGTTACACGTAATAAATCGCTTAAACCGCTGCTACGTCTCTCTGTTCTGCATTTGGATCCAATCCTCATTTAAAAATGAAGACAAACTTCAAGAAATGCAGCTGTTTGAATGTGAAATTGGTTTATATTCCTTAAAAGTTCATTGAAAGTACGACCATTAATGAGTTAATTCAAATGCAGGAAACACAGCAACAGACTGGAGGAGTTGAGTCAGCTGATGAGGAAGCAGGTACCTTGTCAGGGTTTCTCTTCAGTCTCCAATTATAAATTAGACTATAGTTTGGGATTATAGGACGGCATCGACATTAGAATCTGTGTTAATGCAAGAGAGGAAGAAAGATCACACACTGGGCAATGACATTTCGAAAAAAAACTGTACATCAGAGCAAGTTGGTTTTATAATATCTTATACACTCGATAAATAGAGCAGCTAGTTTAGACATATTCTGTACACACTCTGTAATATAATGGTTTCAGCGGTTATCCTCATATTGGCTATTTATGATGGAATCAGTGATATTTAGCATGACTTGTTGCATTCGAGCATTGGCGCAGGGTTGTGTATCGTCTGTAGGCTCGTCTCTGACGATGCTGTCAGGTGTTGTGTCCTTAGCAGTGTTGAGACGAATCCTTCGTCCTCGGCGACAGTATTGTAGGTAGGCAACGCGTGATTAAGGGGGCTGCAAGAATGGTGAACTGGTAGGTGGTGTCCGACTGATTGAGGTGGGCCAGTCAGGGCCAAAACTGCCAGGGCCCATTTTTTATCCCAGTCTGCCACTGATCACGGGTCATTTCAGAGAGCTCGTGCTCCTATTGGCTGCACTACACTGACTTGTGACAGGTGACGGGGCTACAAGCTCATTGGCTGTAGAAACAAGTGACGTGCCTCACGTTCTAAAACTGGCCTTGAGACTTGACAAGCTGAGCTGCAGGCGACGCCGTCAGCCGGCTTGAGTCGAGCTAAGTTTTCACCGCTGCAACTTTCCCTGCAGCCGTTTGGTCTCGTCCTGAAACTCTGGTTCAAACTGGACTTAAAAGAGAGAGAGCGTCAATAAATGACATAAAACGAGAGCTGGAGCGAAAACAGGGAGGGTGCAGCGAGTTGCTTCCTTAGGAGTTTCATGCTACAGCTAGCTGGATTTCCAGATGTTGTCCACTCCAGCTCAAAAATAATTTCTTGACTGTGCGTCTTTATTTCAGCCCAAGTATTTCTAAAAAAAGATAATCAAAATGTTCAAAGACCACCTCATTAGCAGCAAGTAAGCAGGCAACGCAGAGAGGAGAGACACCAGCTGTCTGGTCAGGTTACAGTCTCTCTCTGGCCACAAAACCAGCATGATGAAAAGATTTTCATCCTGATGGGCTTCAACAAATAATTCAGGTACCATAATATGTATATATGACTACAGAACTGCAACAAACCATCTGGATTAAAGTGACAACAGGCTAGTTTATGTCAAAACGTCAGCTGTAATTTGTTGGTTGTTGGAGATTTGTTACTAATCTCCTCAGCGCCTGAGGGGAAGCCATCTGTCTACGAGAGTCAATTAGCAATAGAGCAAACTATAGCTTAGCACTTTGGCAAAGGCCACTTACACTCGAGGAACTGGCTCAGGCAGGAAAACACCAAAAAAAACGCTCTTGATCAAGTGTAGTAATGGTATATGCCACTGCATGTTTGTCTTAATACCACGTGATGCCAATGATGTTTGTAGTTTTCAAGGATCGTACAGTTATGAGCCTCTTCTTTTACGTTTAACGTTCAATTTGAAATTAAAACCCACACAAGTAAATAGTCTTTTCCAGAGCTACAACTTTTTTTTGAAAGTAATAAAATCTGTTTCATTATAAAAAAAGAATTCTGGCTCTGATCTCTCCCCTCTGGATGGTTTATTTTATTTCTAATCCTCCTTAAAAGGCTCAAACGAAATGACTGCATCTGTGGGAAAACTGCAGCTGAGCTACAAATATACAAGCGCACAGTTTTCTCCCCATGATGTTTGTTTGCTCTGTAGTCGAGGCTTCATGTGCATTTATTTTGCTGTTAACAGTCACACAGGATGTGCAGCAGATCTGAGGAGCTGCATGATAATAATCCTAATAATTATTTTGATTTATATTAGAATGTGGAAAACGTTTCCAAAAAATTCTTGTTATTGGTGTAATAAAGATTTAATAATTCATTGTGTCATTTT
>JAQLOL010000005.1:24925967-24936719 GCA_029783665.1 Naso thynnoides | reverse complement strand
TGTGCTGTGTGTGTGTGTGTGTGTGTGTGTGTGTGTGTCCGTGTGTGTGTGTGTGTGTGTGTGTGTGTGTGTGGGCAGGTGAATGTTTGTGTATGTCATGTGTATGTTTGTTAGGTAAGCCTGTTTTGTTTGTATGCCTTTCTTTTTGTATTTGTGTTCATAGGACCCCCTCAAAAATGAGATGCTACATCTCAAGGGGTTATCCTTCAATAAATTCAAATTCAATAGTTTCAAGTTGAGTCTCAGTTCAGGATGTGACTTGAGGAAAGATCTCAAGGTATGTCTTTGGTTATAAAGTCTCGAGTCAAGCTTTTTGGAGTCAAACTCACGTCTTGTCATCGGGGAGTAGTCTTGTATGAAGTACCCAAAAGTCTTAATTGAGTAAATGCAAAAATACCTTACTGTAAAATGACTCTGGTAAAAGTGAAAGTCGCCTATTAGAATATTACATGATTGAAAGTCTTTAAGTAGCTCGTATTTACTGTACTTTAATATCAAAAGTACAGTAAATATAAATGTATTAAGTATTGAAAGTAAACAGTAGATGTAAAAAGCAGTCAAGTTTGACTTTTTAAAAACAGATCATTCTTCATTCATGTTGCCTCTGGTCTATAAAAAGACTGAATATCTCAGTCATAAAACAAAATGCAAATAAAGTCATAAAAAAGTGCTTTCAGAAAGTTTTCTAAACTTTCCTAACTCCTCTGGACCTGATTTGAACACAATAGGTTTAGAAAAGTTTAACTCAAGCTGAATCAGCAGCTGGTCAACTGCTTCAGAACAACAAAATTATTAAAATCAAACATAAAACATGATGACAGCTGCAACCAAAGTAACAACACAGTCATTATTTGTACCGCAGCTTAAGAGCGCCTGTTTGCGCCGAACATTATTAACCAATGAACCAACTTCTTGCAGTCTGGGATCCAACATTACTGGATACTGAAACAAAATAAACTTAAAATATTGGCTTGAAGCCTCCCATATGACCTCTGGTTTTATTTTGTAACCAGTAACTAAAATGATTATTTGAAATGTGACGGGGTAAAAGTATTTGTTTTCTTTAGAAAATGTAGTAAAGTAAGAGTTTACAGAAATAGAAATAGCAAAGTACAGATTAAAAAAAAACTATGTAAGTACACTAACAAAGTATTTCTGTTTTGTTACTGTACAACACTGTCAGGGAGTCAAGTCTCAAACTAAGTCAAATCTTCTGGGACCAGAGGTGGGAAGTAAGAAGTACAAATACTTTGTTAATGTACTTAAGTAGATTTTTCAGGTATCTGTATTTAGCTTGTGTATTTATTTTACTTTTTTAAAGGTACTTCATTGTTTGCATGTACAGCATGCGGTGAAATTTGGTCTCTGTAATTAACCGAAGCCTGAGGAACAGCGGGCAGTCACAGCACGACGAGCAGGCATCAACCCCGGATCTGAGCCAGTACCTCCGTCAAGAGCTCTAGAATGACAGATGCTAAATCTGGGCTACCCATGTTTTTGTTTGTTGCAGACAGTTAATGTAATCTACATTATTTACACATATTTCACCTTAAAATTTAATTTCAAAGTTTTTTTGATTTCCTTCCCTGCTGCCTCCAGCCTGCGACTGTGTAAAGGGTGGAGGAGCTGAAATACCGACGGCTCTCTTATCAACATGTTGTCATTCTCAGAACTCATAAAGCATAAAAGATTACCGGCTCAACCAGTTGTATATTTTTGCCTCTGAATGGTTTTGCAGTCACCTGTTTCTGGACCCAAGCTTCCCAAATAAACACATTTTACTTACATGAGACACTCCCACTAATCCTAACCCGTGATTTTTGATGACTTTCAATTGTTCATCGCACAATGTGAACATTCACAAACTCTTTAATCAGTCACACATCTCAAAACATTCCTCACCACAACACCCTTAACTACAAACACTCAGGTGTGCCAGAGGCGACGTCAGTGGTCAAAAGGTCACAATATGAAGCTGTCATGACTAATTATGTCTAAGTTATAACAAAACAGATACAGTACAAGATGTGACAAGTTTTATACGTTGTTGCCTTTGCAAACGGGACAAAATGGGGATATTCTGCCCATAGAGGCTACAGGATTGAAAGGTTGCAGGTTCACATCCTCCCTGCTTGTTGCCAAATATCACAAATTTGCATCAAGTGAAATCCTCAAAATCATGCGACACTCTCGATCCTTTGACCCTTAATTCAAAGGCAGGAAAACTCCAAAAATTTGGGAAAAAGACAAAACAAAACAAAGCAAAAAAACGCTTTTATGGAGAGAAGATGGAAGAAACCTCAGGAAGAGCAACAGAGGACGGATCCTTCTCCCACCATGTACACATAAGCACCAGATGCTGTGTGTAAAAATAAAGAAAAACAGGAAAACAAAATAAGAGACAGAACAGACAGATTCATCCAGGAGGAAGTCAAGCAGCATGACCTCCTCTCCATCATGCTTCTTTCCCTCTAGCAGCTGCTGGACTGCGTCACTCAAGCTCACTGCAAAACTATTATCGATATGTTTTTAATGCACAGTGTTGTTTAAAAAAATGTGTCAGATCTGCCAACTTTCACTGTGATAAAGAGACAAACATCACAGGACATCACTGCTCTAATACAGTGAGTTTCACAGTTAACACGTTCACAATGTCTATGAGAACAAACACTGATTTCATCTATAGAATTAAAACTCTGTGAAGGATTTTTTTTTAAATAAAAGGATTGCTTTCACTTGCAAATGTGCACCAGGTTTGATATTTGGCTGAGCACAACAATAAAAAACACATCCAATGACAGTAATATAATGGAAAAAATGTTTATTCTCGATGCAAACAGCACAGAAGGAGCAGGGATGCAAGGCAACATGCACATGAATGCTCTCACAGATGTTCCAGAGCAGCACATGAACTGGGCGTCTTGCAGCAGCAGATTATCACAACAGATTTTTAAGGAGAAGCTCTGAGTCATCCTGGAATGTCAACATAGAAAGTATTCAAAGAATGAAATGTTTTATTTTGTCTGATGATTCAACTGAAAACACAGAAGACATGTTAATACAACCGTAAGTCCACATTCAGTCACAAATCATACATCATCTGAAGGCAACCAGTGGAAAAAAAAAAAAAACGTCTCTCTTCATTTATTATCTGAGCTTTGTAGCTGTTACAGACACTTTGTTTCTTCCTCAGGCAGCTGACTGATGAACTGTGGCGTCATGAATGTCTTCACAGCTTGACCTTCCCAGCCAGAGGACTGCCGGGGTAAAGAGCGGAGAAGCGGCCGAGGGTCCACACTGGAAACACGTTTCTGTAGGAGGTGTAGCTGATAGCACAGCTCTTGTTGAACACACCGGCTATATTCTCCTGTCAAGGGAGAAACACATATATTAATACTCACATTATGTCACACTGTCATTGGATTAACTTATGTTATTGGACAGATCACTTGGATCCTTTTGAAAGGAGTGGCTAAGCCACGCCCCTTCCCAGTGACCCCGTGGGACCTCATTTCAGAAAAGTCTGAACAGTAGTCAGTGGACAGGGACAGAGGGTCATCCCATTCTTAAATATATTGTTTATCATTTTAAAAGATCACTTTAAAGATCAATAAAGTGCCAGTCTGTAGGGAAGACAGTTTGGTCCCACTTTGTTTTTGTGAAACCGCTCAGTGAACTACGTCGCTCGTCTCGCACAACATACGTCACCAACACCAACACGGCTGTAACGTCAGCACAGTTTCTTTGGTTCCTTCAGAATGAGGGAAAACGGATTGCAGGAAGTAAAAATGATTCCAAGCGTGAACATGTTGAGAGCTGCAGCTCAGCAAACACAGAGTGAGTCGCCTCTGTCACAGATCGTTGTCGTCTTTCTAAATGTTAAATAATTTTCAAAGTCTTATACTTCAGCAGTTGTGTGATGAACTGATAAGCTTTCTTGAGTTGCAAAGTTATATTTTATATGGGCAAACATCACATTTCAGATTGGCGGAACAATTGCAACAAGATCAGAAAATAATCAATCAGTCTCTTTCCATTGACCACCGACCAAAATAAGATCCCATGGACCGGAAATAGAGCGACGGGACTAAACCACTCTACAACAACAAAGATGGCGCGTGTCCCACCTTTTTATTCCAACAACCAATCATGTAGTTTGTTTACAGCCGAAACAAATCCATAAGCCAATCAAACTGTTGTACTGCAGCTCAGAGAGTCACAGCAGTGATTCTCTAACCTGCACACATGCACAGCAGAAGTTTAACCTGCTTAAAAAACTTGTTTTACACCTTATTTTGGGGCAAAGTCACCAAACTTTTGAAGCAGTTTTCATCAGAACTGTCTGCTGATTCCATTCAGGTTGTTTTTGTGTCCTGGTGAGCTCTGACAGTGAAATCATGGCGACCTTCCTGCTCATCTAGACAGAGCTCTGGTCTTTTCTGTCCGAAGAAATTCAGAGTTCAAAGTTTTTTATTGCCACACAGCCCGGCAGGTGGAAGCTCCATCAATACATCACACACAATACGAGCCAAACACACGGGGGTGTTGCCATGACGGCTGCTGAGTGGCAGACTTGTCCATAAGGACTTTGGCTGTAATAATTTCTAAGCCAGGTGCAATTCATTTTATGACAAAATACATAGATGCGGGGCAGCGTCTCACCTGTGCCCAGTCTCCATTGGGCAGCTGCTTGTCAATCAGCAGCTGTACTCCTCTCTCAATGGCCCGTCCGTCAGGATGCCTGGTCACACCACAGGAGAGATACGACTGATGTCAAATTCTTCATTCGGTTTGATTGTCAGTACATTTGTTGGTTAGGCTTCATTTTAGTACTGAAAACCAGAATTTTGTCTTAGGTGTGTAAGCTATACAGTCGTATTAAAATGTCCAGCATGCATACAGTCAAACAGAAAAACTAAATATAACCGTGATCCATAAATAAGGAAAGGACCAAAAGCCGGTACCGACAAAAGGCCTTTAATTCGGGCCTGGACCGGGAACACCTCATACACACTCACAACCTTCCAAAATGTCTCATCTTCAGATGAACCAAAGGTTAGTATGTCTTCACCTGACAGCCATGAGGCCCAGCAAAGCCCAGCACGTGTTGTGGATCTGAGACGTGCTACTCTGAATGTAGTGCCGCTGCTCACACGACTCAAAGTCCTCCCCCCAGCCTCCATCTGACATCTGGCGCTTCAGCAGGAACTGGCAAGCTTTCTGCACCTCCTCACACACATACCTGTGAACAGTGAAGCAACAAAGTTAGGAACGCAGGCTACGGCCCTGTGGGTCAGAGTCTCAGCTCACAAGTCAAGTCTTTCAGGAATAGAATTCAGGTTTAGTTAAGTCTTCAGAGAGTCAGGGTGGTGACAGAGGCATAAGTGGGTAAGTAAGTTTGTAGGTTGGGAGTTCATGGTCGACTGTAAAGCTTCAGTGGTCAGCGTTTGGAGCTCTTACTCATCACTGTAGATGTGACCCATACAAGCGAAGGCTTCAAGGCCAAACCAAGTCCCATACGTGAAGCACACTCCCCACGACCTGAGTGGAAGCAAAAAAAGGTTTTGTTTTTTGGTGTGTGTGTTGTTGTTGTTTTAAAATCAAGCATGATCTGTACGTCAGGTAGTGAAACAGCAGGTGTCCTCTCACCCTTCCCAGGATCCATCAGGCCTCTGCACCTTTCTGCAGTACTCCAGTCCTTCTTTAAGAGTGGAGCTGAAAAAGAAATCAACAAACACATTAACAGAAACTTCAGAGATTTAAGGATTCCTTCTGAACTTGAACAAAAAATAAGATTTTACTTTTTTTCTGGTAAATTTTTCTTCCCTTGTGTGTTTTTTAACCTCAGACAGGAAGTCATGAAACAAAAACAGGAGAGCAACAACTATGATCTAAATATTTGTATTAAGGCCGCTTAAAGGCCCATCCCAGTATTACTACATGTCATTGTCCTTTGACAACATCGGCTACAAAGGTCACATAAGCCCCGCCCATTTTCCCCAAACAGCTTTATCTATGAGACATGGTGTTTTACATTTTGTCCATATTAATAAACATTACAGAAAGTAGCTGAAAATGTGACGCTAGTTCAAAAGATCGTCTGTGTCAAAATCCTTCTTCACACTAATATTCCAGCTGGGAAGGAACTATTTTTCCAGGCAGAATAACTTTTGTCTCCACAGCTCCATGTTTCATTCATTACATTGGACTTCTGTGTCATTTGGTCATTAGAATGCAGTATAAGTATGCAAAAATACACATGGCATACTATATACTTGAGTGTGCGAATGCTTGTGTGTAGTGTACCTGATCTCCTTAGCTCGGTGTTGAGGATAAGCCTTCTGGAAATGCCTCAGAGCCTGCATCACTGCTGAGGTACATTCCACATACGTATAATCGATCATGATGTCACCTGTTGGCGGGGGCGGGGGCGGGGGTGGGGGGTGGTACGCAGTGTTACTAATAAACATCACATTTCACAACACATCCTGCATCCTCTTTTGAACAGGGAAACATGAGATTACGAGGCTCTTTGCCCTTACATAGTGAAGACCATGATATTGCAACATGTCCAGACTGCGGTGGAAAAAGTCTTTTAGCCTTTAAATGTTGAAAGGAAATGGAAATGTCACTTTTATATTTGGCTCTTTGTTTCCCTTTTTTTGTATTTGCAGGTTGAGCAACAGTTGGAGTCCTCACAGTGAACTGAGTTTACTCACACGACTGCAAGTTCAATCATGCACCAGCTTGTTGTTATGAAGTGGACATTCCTTTCTATTCAGTGACTTCATGGTCGAAACGCAACATATCTGAAAGTACATTGGATGGGCAGTGACGGTGTTTTGTAGCTGCACACATACCAAACACTTCTGAGGGGTTGAGAAGCTCCAGAAGTTTCCCTCCTCTCTTTGTTTCATACGTTGCGAATCCACCGTCACGGTTTCTCATGCTGAGCAGCTACAAGGAGAAGATGGACACACAAGGCCTGAAAGAGTATTACACTAAAAGATAAAGGAAGTAATCTGATTTCATCTCATGCATGTATTAAACAAACCGGAGGAAAGCGTAATTTATAAACTTTAGACGCGCTGGTGGGTGGATTTTGCTTGCTTTTGGACAGAGCCAAGCTAGCTGTTTCCAGAGGTTGTGCTAAGCTAACTTACTTTGGCTTTAGCTTCACATCTCTGGGCAGCCAGGACAATGATTTGAGTCTTCTGAACCCCTTAACAAAAACATGTTTCCCAAAATTCCAGTTATTGTGATGTTATGAAATAAAACCTCTCAAACTTTTCATAAAAAGACTAACCGAAAAAATTTGACAACTTTGTATATTTCTGTGCTTTCTACCAAAAAAGAATGACTTTGGCGCAAAACTGTTTTCTGTCTATCCATTACTCATCCTCAGATGTCTTGAAATGAAGATATATATTTTTTTCCTTCCAGTGTTATTCCACGGTAAACAGTTTTTTTTCTTGTTTTGGAAGTACACACCCTACGACATGATTAAACCACACTGTTGAGATTTCTGGATGAGCGTTTTAAGATGGTTTTGATGTTTTGAAACTGTATCTCCATAGAATTCCAGCAAAAGCAGCCAAAGTGAGTGGCTCACACTTTCAGAAAAAGTCTGTTAACCGTGGAGGAACGCTGGAAGGAAAAAAATATATTCTTCAGTTCAAGACATCTAATGGTGAGTAACTGATACACAGTGATAAACAAATAATAGTTTTGCGGTTAAATATCATTTAAGGTCCTTCCATACTTTCCGCAGCGTGTGTCTGCGGGTAGCTGCAGACTCGTTCGGTCATGCGGGCGAAATGCAGTTTCATTCGTACTGAAAACAACAGCCTGCGGATGTCTGCGGAGGAGTCCTGGCGAACATTGATGGGAGGATGACAAATTTTATGTCAGGCATACCCAAGCGGACCTCGCGGACATTGATGTATTCAGTGCAGACTCACCACATTGACGGCATCATAGAGGCGCTCTGAGGCGACATGCGGGCCGATGGACGGACAGAGCTCCTGCAGCAGCATCACTGACTTCAGACCCTCGGCTGTGCAGTCGGCCACGATCCAACCACAGTCACGGGTACTGAAGGGAAAGCCACCCTGACAAATAACAAGACTAGGAGGTTTAACTTCCCTTTCACATGCATTTGAGTCTTTCGGTTATTTAAAATGTGTAGAAAAGTGGCTCTTGTGTGACTTCAGTTGTACCTTGTTCATCTGCCTGTAGTACTTCTGGTACTGAGGAGGATTCTCAGGTATCTGTTAGAGTGAAAAAAAATAGCCAGGCAGAAGAAAGAAGTCACATGAAACTGTTACGATGTCTTGCTGTTAAATAAGCAGGGCCAAACACCTAATTAAACACTTAACACTTAATTAAAAACTGTGTAATTGCCGCTACCTGTGTGATGGTGAGAAACTGATGGGCGTCTCGGAGGCACTCGGCTAGTCTGGGGTCGTCCTGAGCTCCTGCCTGAAAGACCCAAACAAACTGGTAATTAGAGTCAGCTAGAGGCCCCTTTAGTCAGGATTTTCTATCAACTACAGAGTTCAAACAGATCTTCTCAAAGTGATTATTGATTTACGAGTAAATGGTGACAAAAGAATTTATCATAACGTTCTACTTGAAAGGCTTGAGAAATGGGAATGACCACATGGGTGAAAATAATTTTCACATCTAAAAGGACTAATGTTTTTACTAGTAAGACATCATATGTGGTGTCCCACAGGGCTCATTATTGGGTCCACTGCATTTTCAGTTCAGGTTAAAAATGTGTTCTATGAAGCTGCAGTGATCTTGACCTTTGACCAACATTACACTTTGTTACTGCTTGCTCATTTCCATTAGGAAAAAACAGAAAACATGAGTGGCCTCTTCTGCTTCACCTCAAGAAAAGCCTGAACCGCGAAGCAAGTGTCCCAGAGTTGAGATCCGTTGGTGCCCTGTGCACAGAGAAAAGGGCAAAATGGTCAAACACTCTTGTTGCAGGACAAATGCATGGAACCAGCATGTAAGCAAAGTTCACTGGGTTTCATGGTAGTTTTGGAGCTCATCTGTTTTTCCCCACTTATCTACACTTTAAAAAGGCTCCTTTAACTGCAAAAAGCAGTTTTTCTATTCTGAGCCTCTGGAAATCTGAGCACCTCAACCTTCTCAACACGTCAGCCTTTGGGTGAAACATCCTTATAGTTAAATTTTTGACAGTTTCAATGCAAGTGCACAACTGTAACTTAACATTCAACAGGAGCAGAGAACAAATTCTCACCTGCATTTTCATGCCGTCTAAACCCAACCTGGAACACAGAGAACCTACTGTTAGTTTACACGAGTATGACACCGAGGTAACACCTGACCCTGATCAGTGATGGAGCAGAAGTTTGTTTTAATCTAAAAAAAAAAAAAAAGAAGTTAAAGATTGTCTGACTGACCAGAGGTAGTCTGGGATCCTGGACACATGCTTCTGAAAGATGGGAGAGGAGGGACCATCCACATACCAGCGAACCAGCATATTGATGGTTTTAGAGATCTGAGGAGAAATGACGACAGTTCATGTTCAAATCCTTTATTTCTTTCACAGTATCAGTTTAAATAAGATCATTTAAAAACCTATGGAAATAAGTTAAGTTAATTCTGTGTTCTTTATGTATGTATTCATGTATACACTACCGGTCCAATGCTGATGCATTTGGTGAAGCTGTCGTCAGCCTCGATGTGTTCATACAGTTCTTTGACAGCCTTTTGTCTCAGTGCGGCGCTGTGGTGGGCTTCGTACACATTTAACACCACTGCCGGGCAACGGAACAGAGTCACAAGGTCAGAGGAGTCATTCACAGAGCAACTTTTAGGGAAATAACAATGTAAAAAAAACACACTTCTTCTTATCATTGCATAAAAACTTCCTGTATCCAGGGAAACTGTTTTTGTCTTTACTTATGACGTCTCACTGTAGTTTCGGTTGTTGAGGTCAATGCTAACATGCAAACTGCAAACCAAGCGAACATCATCGTCTTCACGTGTGAAAGTGGCACATGACGGTTAAAAATCTGTTATTTAGACAACTTAAGAGACATTATTATAACACAACACTTTTCTTGCTGCCTGTTTAACGTCTGTGTGCTTCAGCATGCACTACTTTATCGCCATGGTGACAGTTTGATGCGCATACTTACTGTAGGCGATGTTGAGCAGCGTGCTGTGAGGTGTGTACATATCACATGGCGCCACATTGTTTCTCTGAGCAGGCCAGTGGATCGTAGCATAGTCCTGGACATAAAGCTCCTAGAGAGAAAAAGACATCTGATGATGCGTGTGTGTTATTTTACATTTAAAAAAGAAGAGGTCATGTTTCCTTTCAGGACAAGACTTTCAAAATAAAAGACAAACTGCTGTATATGGCTGCTCCCTCACATAATTTAAAACTGAAGAAGAAAGAAGAAAAATCACATAGAAGAAAAATTACAAACCTTGGATAATCTGTGCTGTTTTGTTCGATATTCAATTGAGAATGCAAAATCAAAAAATGAAAAAATGACTATTTCATTATTTGTTTATGAATGTGTTTCCGTTTTGTTTTTGCGTTCAGGCTGTCGCATGCACAGTTCATCTTTAAGTCAGGCTACACAGAAACAAATAGTTTATTATTATGACTTTAGCTTCTGTTTAAGAAAAGTCAAGTAGAAAAGGTCACAGATGTGTTTGGGGACATGTAGAACAGAAATCTGGTGGAGTTTTCTGATGACAGTG
>JAQLOL010000005.1:24895228-24907289 GCA_029783665.1 Naso thynnoides | reverse complement strand
TAGCACTTCCCATTGACTACCAGTGTTTGAGCTAAGCTAATTAGCGGTGGGCGAGCTCTGCCCGTCTCTTCCTTGTTCCTGTACGCCGTCGAGAGAATGGGATCTATCTTCATGTCTGGAGCTCAGCAAATAACAAAAAGGGGAAATAAAAGTTGGTGCATTCCTTTAAAGCCCCTCTGAAGTACATTCCCTTTGTGTTGATTGTAGCACCACCTGTAGATAAAAGTGGTACTGCTTACTGTAATAAAGGTCTTGTCTAGCTCGAACATTTATTTCGGAAGAGAGTAAAAGAAACACGCCACTTATCTACACGACACCAGTGCGGCCATAAACAAAAAATATTGAAATAATCTAAAGAAAAATCTCCTGTTTCCAATCACAGACAGTAAAAAAAAAACCAGAGCAGTGGATCGAACTCGCTCGTAAACAACAAATCGTCTCTTCTGATCCGTGTGCTATAAAGCCTTTCATGGCTTCTGTGTGAACTGAGCGGTCTGGGCAAAGGCATCGTAACAGACAGGATAGTAATCTGAAATCTGCTTAGTGATGGTCTCATTTGTTAAAGCAGGTAAGTTGTGAGGCAACAGGATTGAATTTAGTGATTCTAGGGGAGCTACGATCTGGATTTTTGGGCCTGATCCACATCCCCAATTTTTTCTCCCAGAATCCACTGATTCTGATTTTTGTTTTTGTTTTCACTGTGAAATTACACTACACAAGTGTATACAAGTATACAAGAGTGTTATATTATACTATTAGATTATAATTACGAATGCGTTCATGTTTGCTTGGCGTAAAAAAAACACGACTTCCCTCTGAAAGAAGCATTAAAGAGAAACACTGAAGTTGCAAGGTAACTGCGAGGAAAACAATCACAACAGTAACAGTCAGTCAGAATGACTTATTTCTCCATGGGGGACATTTAACGCGTTCAAAGATAAGGATCTCAGAGAAAGTGCTGCACCTCATTGCTGTACACCGGCTGAGGTTTGGGTGGCGGTGACGGCGGTTTGACAGGCTGAGGTTGAGGTATCGGCTGGAACAGCTGCTGGGTGTCTGCCGGCTGGCCCGAGCTGTGGTAAGGCTCGCTGGGCTCTCCGGTCTCATCTGTAACAGCTGGAGGCATCACAAATACTGAGGGCACATCTGGAACCTTGACTGGAACGACCTGCGTCAGCAACTCAACACTGGGTGGCGCCTTAAGCTCCGCCTTGGCAGCAACAGCTGAGAAAACAAAAACACATTTCAACCGTTCTAAATGAAATTGATCCTCTACATTCATTTAGATATCACATGATTACATCCCCAGGTTGTGCGGAGGTGTGCGAAGGTGTGCCGTGTTTTAGGCTGATTTAGATCTAAACCGCTGAGAAACAATCAGAAAATAACATTTTATTCCTCTGATCGCCCATCTCTCTCTCTCTGCTGTAAGTAAGGCTTGCTCTACCATCGGTGTGCGTGCAGCTTTTGATAGAGACGTTCACACGTCTACATTTGATAACATAATTAATCTTCCAAGGTCTGTGTGGTTGTAATCGACCCCAGAATATATAGTTTACAAAACATTAAATAACTTAAGATATTAAAAAGGATATCAACTTATTTTTTCTTTTAGCCGGAAGCTAACAGCTGCGCCGTACCAATGAGATCATCGTCGCATCCTTTTCACAGGCTGAGTTACGTCCCCTGGAACTTCAGTGACTTTATACAGTCTTCATAATGTAAATCCAGTTTGTAAAAACCACAAGTGAAGGTCTTTGGTAATTATTTAATCCATTTTCCATATCAAAAACAGCTGGCGCAGTGGTCTGTCCCTCCATGTAAATGCAGTGTGCCTACTACTGTGCCAGTGTGCCTTCCTGCCTACCAAAATAAAATCATTACAGAAAGGTTAAAGATATTTTGTGTTTTTGTTACACAGAGACTTCTAATTAATTTTACATTTATTTTATTTAACGCTGCTGTTTAAGTTTAAAATTTAAACCCACTGGTTTACTAATAAATGGAGTCAGTTTCTCTCGTAACCAACTGTTGTGGGCAACATACTGGGGAAGCATTTGCTGTTCTCCTTTTGAGTAATATCACTTGATGGAGCCTTTTCTGACACTGCAGGCTACATGATGAAAAAGTATGCTGCCTGCTTGATATCAGTCAGACTGATATCAGTGATAGAGAGAAAGAAAACCGCACGGTATCCGATTGATATCGGTATCAGCAGATAGCAAAAAAAGCGCTCTGGTATCAGATCGATATCGGTATTGGCAGATACTCAAGCTGCTGAATCTGAATCTGTGTGGAAGTGAAAAAGTGAAATCGGGACTCACCTACTTTTTATGACGTGTCAGCAGTGTTTATTTCTCTTAAATAAATTCTAGTGGATTCACAATGTGGCATGAAATGGATCAGATAAGCAGTGAAATTCAACAGAGAATGTTAAAATTCCCCCCCCCCCTCCCAGCAGATACATGACTGTGAAAGGAAAAAATAAAAACTTATTGCAGGATTAGAGTCAGTGACATGGAGTGAATACCTTTAGTGTGGCCTGCAGTGGGCTCAGCCACAGGACCCTCCCCACGGTACTTGTTCTGGGAGTCGAAGCTGCAGACAGGGGTGTGCTGATGGGGGTTAGGCAGGGGGCCACCGTTCACCACCTCACCAATCAACACTGTTTTCTTTTCGAGGATGACCTCTGACTTCTTCTGGGACAGAGGCAGGTCAGGCTCCTGATAAGTCATTCGGCTCAGCTCTACCACACTGTGAATACGGATGCAGCAAACTCTGGATGAACACTGGCACAGAACACTCCAACGCTATAATATTCATTTTTTGTGAGTTTACAAAACTTAGATCTATGACAGCATCTCAGTGATCTTAAACTCTGCTGAGGAAGTTATGTCTTTAATCCTTTCAATCATCCGTAAGCAGGAAATTAAACATATTTTAACTTCAACATGCAGGAGGTCAAAAGCACCATCCAGCCTTTTGTGAAAAGGTTTACATTATTCCTGACACACACTTATCTCTGAGTCATACACTTGTTTTAAGCAGTACAGTGGGGCTATGATCAGATATTCAAAGCTTATCACATTCTGCCAAACATCAACGAGCAGACACTCACTCATCGTTGACGTTGAGGCCGTACTGCTGGATGAAGTCAGCCGCCTCTGCAGCGTTACGGAACATTAACATCCGAACTATGTCCTCAACGGGGAAGGCGGTTGATCGTGGACCCACAGTGTGAGCCAAGTTTAAGATCTTTAAGGCTTTAGCTCTGACCTGCATGGACACACACACACACACACACACACACACACACACACACTTGTAATAACAGAATTAGTGGTGAACACAAACCTCTGGATGGACCTGCTCCATCGAGCGACATTTTTAAAATATTGTGTAAAACTACTTTAATGTATTGCAGTAGCTGGATGTAACAATAGATGTTAAAGCCTCTGGAAACCCGGCTTGAAATAGTAAGAATGCACATATTCTTTCAAAGCTGAGTGCCTCGTTAAGTATCTACAAAAAACTTTACCCATATTACGTAACATGGATTGGGAATAACCACGCCCAAATCAACCAAACTGCCAAAAACTTAAAATGACAACATTTCAAGTCTGGTTTGAGGTTAACATTGGAAAATTTTTAATGTATTTTATTATGTATGCAAGACCCTAAATTACATATTAAGGAAGGTTTTTGATGATTTGGGTTCCCACACGCTTTAAAGAGCACAATACAGAATAGAGCAAACTGTTACACAAGCATTCATAAAGGAAGAGAACCGTTCAAACCTGATTGAAGTATCTGTGCAGGAGGCAGCTGGCGAGGTACGAGGCTCCTTTCACCAGCTTGAAGAAATGCACAAAGTTGTTGTTGTTGACTGCTGTGAAAGCCTGAACAGCAAACTTCACCTCGGGAGAATTGCGGACCACATCTCGGAACTGCTGCACCTCACTGCGTGGACATGAAGTATGAGAAAGTTCTTCCTGAAGTGCAGTGAAGTCTTACAGGCAGAACAAACAGCTGCAGATCGTTTCTGTACTCATTTCTTGAATAACAAACACAAGCTATGCACATATTTAAATGACACTTCAGCATATTTAATGGATATCTGTGTGTGTTTGCTTCACTGAACTGACCGCAGGATGTCACCATCGTTGAGCTTCAGCAGCACGCTGTACTGGCGGAACTCGGCCTCTCGGGAGCAGTAGATGTGACGCGTGGCCAAGTCCTGGTACATTTCTTTGAGACTCTGGAGGCACTTTGTCATGTTCTCGTTGTTGATCTTAGCGTCGAAAGATGAGATATGCTCCTCGCAGAGGTGGTGAGCGCAGTGAACATGGAAGCGTGTGCACTTCTCGATAAGTGACACGGTGTCTGGGCAGCTCAGGTGCTGCTGGGTGATGTCCTGTCAGTGAGACAGAAGAAAGGCTGGGATTCAAAATCGATCTTCAAAATGTGTCGTACTGTTTCTGTTTGATCACAGCTGAAGCTAGCTCTTACCTTGCGGATGCCGCGTGTTCTGTTCCAGACAAAGTCATACCAGTCCCTGTAGTTGTCATTACCCTGGTCCATGATCCGAGTTACCAGGTAATCCATGGTCATGCTGAGCACAGGAAGGGGGCGCAACTCGTGGGGAAGCGGCTCCTCCTGGTCGGCTGACGAGCGGCTGTACTCCTTAATGGCTGCTGTGTGATCCACCTAGTCCGGGACAGGAGGTGACTGTTTTTGTTAGCTTGGGTATTAGATGTGAGCACATAACCAAAAAAACGCAACTTCATAACGAAAAAAGAAACATTCAATTTAGTCTTTCTTGCGTTTGCGTTCCTAAGTTACAGAGGGGTGCAGCATGTGACTTATTCTGCAGCAACCAAACCCAGAATAAATGAAGAGGCCTGGACATGCACGACGTAACATCTCACTGCACTGTCTCAGCTGAAACATGAGCATTAAACACATTACCATCTCAGTGTTGGCGATGACCTCAAACACGCTCAGCTGCTTCCGTGTCTCCCTCATATATCTCTCCTTCTCTGGACACATGTCAGGACAGGTCCCCACAAACACCTTAGACATGTCCAGGTCCGTCCTCTTGGGCCGACCTGTGTGGACATATAAGACACACAGTTGGTGTCTTCCATGTTTTTCTGCAACAGTAATGGCTGCGAGTGATCAGTGCGACAGTTGACTTCACCTTGACGCAGGATCTTGTCTCTCTGCTCCAGGAAGCGGTACTTGTCCTCAGTGGTCTCGGCAAACTGGCCAATGAGGTGCAGCAGGGAGGAGGGGACGGGGTGCTCTGAGCTCGGGGCCTCTGTGCTGATTTCTTTCTGCGGTTCATCGTCAAACTGAAGAGACTTTGGCAGTGACAACTTCTTCATCGGAGAGCTGACACATGAAAGACACGTGTAAGATGGTCACAATATTTAAGGCCTCTTAGATGAAGGCAGTACAACTAATGTTAAATCTGACACACTGTAATAATGACACACTCTTTCGTACAGGTGCGAGTGTTACCTGCGTCTGAGGGTCATCACGCTGCTGACTGCAGCGGCTCTGGGTGAAGCTCTTCTGAGCAGGGAGGACGGCTTGGCCTCGGGGTCCTCCTGACTTTCTGTCTCCTCTGTTTCTGCAGCAGGTCTGCTCCCTTTGTCACCTGAGCCTAATGCACCGACAATTACAACTCAGAATCAAAACAGAAACTCACTGTTCGTGACTCTTTACATTATTAATTAACAGAAGTCCTGATTTACAGACACTTTTGTTTGTTGGTCACTAATATCAGCAGAACTGCGACTGTTGGGAATTAGAATTATTTTTAAATAATTTGAGCTTCCTTAGAAACATGTCGTATTTACTCTGCTTCTTTTTCTGCCACAAGAGAAGGAGTTCATGGTGATGCAGGGTTTTGCCTTTCTTCTTTGCTTTTGCTGCTGATGCCTGAAAGAAATAAATGTTAACTGTGAGAGAACCAAAAAATACTGTGACTGTACTGAAAACTTGATATCATCTTCCGCCTGTCTCACAAAGCACGAGTTGACAAGCTAACTTGTGGGGCTTAAACCTGGTATGAAGCAGAGCTTGTGAAGCCACAAACTTAACCTACACAATCTGAGAGAGACAACAGAGTCTAAACAAGTAGGAGTCAAAGCAGAGCTCAACTGCAGCTCCACATAACATGACACAGCAGGTAGCCAGCTGATACTTTCAGTAATAAATACAACCTACTGTCACAGATTAAGTGTTCTAAAAAGGACAAAGCTAATGACAATCACATCTGTTATCTGTTTGAAACTTGACTTAGTCAGAGTAAGGTGAGCTTGCTTTAAAAAACACAGCGTTTACTCACATTGTCTTCAAAGTGTACTACGGCCAAGTTCTTAAGAGGTCGGCAGAACACCTTACGCACTCTGCCAAAGCGACTAAAGTGCTTCTCAATGACGTCCTTGTTGTTGAGGGCTGGAGGCACGTTTCTGCACATGATGGTGGTGCAGTCAATGGGAGACATGCCGCTCAGGCTCTCTGAGCTCTCTCTGCGTACTTCCCGTTTCACAGGGGTCGTGGTTTCCGGCTTTGGGTCTGTGGCTGTTGCTGATTCTAGAAAGGGATGATAGGTGACCGGCAGACAGTGGGATAAATGGATTCTGATAATACGATCCATTATTTCTATTTACTTAAGATATGCACTTGAAATTCAGCAGGATGGGGATTCCTGTCAAAGATTCTGCACTTCAACAAAACCAAAAACTATTGTGATTTTCATAATGGGGTAGATGGACGAGTAAATGGATTTGTGTATTTTTGTTTTGTTTGATGTGATTGTTATTTTGCAGACTTGCTTGGTTTTCATAGATATTCATTCACAAACCTTGTTGCAAAATTCATTCAACACAGTGTCATTGATCTGGAGGCCTCACCTGACTCCTCAGCCGTTTCCTGCACGTCCCTGCTCAGTGTGGAGCAAGCTGTGGGCGGAGCAACAGGCACGTTGTCACTCTGAGTTTGGACCTCCTCCCTCTCTGCCTCCTCCCATGTAGGTGCTTGCTGCTGCGTCTCCTTAATGGCCTCACGCCTCACTGGGTTAGTGCCATCTTTGCGCAGATCACTAAGTGCCCGACTGAATAAGCCTCTTGGAGGACGGGACCTCATCAGGGGCCTCTTTGAGGAATGTCTTAGTGACTCTTCCTCTGGCGGGGCATCCTCCTCTGTGGCAGGCTTCTCAGGGTCAGTGCCTGGGAGAGCTGGATCTTCCTTTCGCTTGGTGCCTTTTCTCAGTCGTGCAAACACATTTGTCTCCAATAGACTCTCAAGGTTCCTCCCCTTCTCATCTGTACTGGATTCTACTTTAGCCTTGGTTTCTCCAAAGACAGAAGGCTGACCAAAATTGGTTCCCCCAAAAACCGGTGCTGTCTGGGACAGAGGGGCTTGGGCTGTGAAGCTGAAAGACGATGGTGTGGTGGGCTGGGCGGTGGACGCCTGAGTGCTGGAGCTGGAGGGGGCGGCTGGCTGGGAAAAGGTGAACTGCAAGGTACTGGATGAGCCGCTGCTATTGCCGGTTGTTAAGGGATTGTTTTGAGCTGAGATGGAGGGGGCTGCAGCTGGCTGTGAGAAGCTAAAGCCCAGCGGCCCAGACTTTGCCCCGGTCAACAGAGAGAAGCCAGTGGTGCTGGTGCTCGTCTGGGAACTGCTGCTGCCAAAAGGTGAGCTGGACATCGAAGTGGTCTGAGGGTTAGCGGGCTCAGGGCTGCCACTAAAGATGGGTTTGAATAGTGCCTCATTTGCCGGCTTGAAACTGAATTTAGGTGATCCGAAGCCTCTGCTCTGAGTCACACTCTGAGCTGAGCCAAACACACTGGTGGTGACACCGGTAGATGACGGCTGTCCAAACACTGACTGTCCAAAACCCATTGGCTGAGGCTGCCCTAAGGCAACGGCTGAGCCAGAGGCCATTTGGGAGTTTCCAAACCCAGAGGGCTGTTGCCCGAACCCTGATGTCTGTTTGCCAAATTCCTGGGGTTGCTGGTTAAATCCTGGTGCCTGGCCAAAAGCAGGGGGCTGCCCGAATGCAGGTGTCTGCCCAAAGACTGAACCCTGGTTCGGTCCACTACTCTGTCCAAAAGCTGGTGCTGTGCTACTACCGAAGCCGGAGCCACTCATTCCTGATGACTGCTGTCCAAACGCGGGAGCATGGCTCACTGTAGGCAGCGAGGAGGGCTGTGTGGACGGCTGTCCGAAGGCCGGGCTCTGGCCAAAGAGGCTGTTTCCTTGAGGTGACGGCTGTCCGAACGCCGACGGCTGGAAAAAACCCACACTCTGGGGCTGGTTGCTGGAACTCTGCTGTCCAAAGGACTGGAACAAACCGGTCTTCATAGCGTTGCTTGGGGCTTGGAAAGCTCCACCTTGAGGACTTCCAAACGGATTGGAGGGATTCATGGCGCACTTTTTCTCGGATGTTTACTACCCTTAGCTTTTTGTTAAAGGAAACATTTATTTTCCAGGCACTGGAACAACACAATTGCATAATGCGGTTCCCGTCTCTCGGGTTTTTCGGTGCAATACTTCATCACGTCAAAAACGGGGCATTATGACGACAGGGACGAATAACGCTGCACTGCTCGGCCGCTAGCATGAGCTAACGCCGCAAACAAGGTTAAAGTTAGCTTAGCAAAGTTTGATTAACTGCTCCTCGAGTTGTAATATCGATAAACCCCAAATTCTATTAGAAATACCAAAAACTAGGCAACTCTACCACAAGAAAGCTCCACCTTCTCCAGTCTGAATCTACTGAGACGATACTTTTTATCAGTTGGTAAAAACGTTTTTTTCCTCCCTTCCGCTTCCGGTCCGACGTTTTATTGGATCCCGGCTCAGAGCTTACATTTTTATGTTCCGCGATAGCCGGTGTCGCGAAGGTCCGAATGGCCTTTGAACGGACAAGCCACAGTTTTCCGTAAACGACGGAATATTCTTATTTCGTGTAATTTTATCTCCAAATCCACACAACCAAGCGAATGTGTCCACATTCGGTCCGGAGGAGCCACAAGTCGACGCTAGCGGGCCGCGTCACCTTGAATTCTGCCTGCCCGGAATGGCGACCGACCGACGCTAGGAGAGACCAACCGTTCTCGTAAAGTCCCCGCGACCACAGGCGCATTTTAACCGACTGTCGTCGGAGGTCTGTTTGATTTGAGTTTTTACACATGTCCCAGAATTGTTGTGGCCGCCGTCTCTTCTTATTTTGAATTTGAAATGGGAGTAGTACTGCGGAATCTCCAGAAGGTGGTGCCTCTCCGCCGCGCCAGACTGCGCAGGGACGTGGACACGCTGAGACACATCCTGGGCGTCCAGAAATTTGACCTGGGCATCATTTGCGTGGATAACCGTCGGATTCAGCAAATTAATAACACATACAGAAAGAAAAATATGCCCACGGATGTCCTCTCATTTCCATTCTACGAGGTAAGTACGCAAAGGACACATGGCAGCACTGATGTTTTCCAGTCAGCAACAAACCAGAGAAAATCTGGTGACAGTTACCTGGGTTGAGCAACAATTCTATGTTTTAGCCACTGAATGCCTGAAACAATCACGACGGCGTCGCCATTGTGTGTTTGTAGGAGTTGAGGCCCGGGAAGCTGCCGTGTCCTCTCCACAGAGATGAGCTGAACCTCGGGGACATCTTCCTGGGGGTGGAGTTCGTGATGGAGCAGTGTCAGCAGGAGTCCTTGGACCTGCATGAGTGCCTCACTGTGAGGAGCCGCTGTGCACCATCACCTCACATAGCTTCAGCCGTGCTGCCTCCCAGACATACTTAACTGTTTTCTGTCTAACATTACGGTCATGTGACGTCTTTCTGTGGGTCTGCAGTAGACTTCCGCCTTCATCATTAACGGCTCCTCCTCTGCCTCGTGTGTTAGGTTATAACTGCACATGGGATCTGCCACCTGCTGGGCTACAGACATGAGACACAAGAAGAATGGGCCGAGGTGTGTATGGAGATGACAGATGGGGCCAAAACAAAGCTACAAAATGAAGAACCACTCTCCCATGTGTGCTTGTGTGCGGCTAACTTAATGTTGTGGGTCCAGATGAATGAATGTGTATTTGTATGAGACATGGCAGCTCCCTGTAGATGAGGTGGATAACAGCACGGGGTTTATTTCCTTCACACTCTCCCTCTGACTCTTCACAACCAAAAGCTCTTCAGAAGAACCTGTAGTCATTTTTTTATAGACTTGGATGTGACAATAAGCAGTTCCAGTAAAATATGTTTATAGCAGGTTAGTGGGTCACAGAGTTCAGGGAACAGTTTTGGGGAAAAGATGCTGCTGTCATGTTTGAAAGCCAAGAACCATAAACCCAAATATGACAAACACAAAATGTTTCTTTCAAATGTGAGTGAACTGTCACTGGAGCAAACTACCTAGAAAAAAAATCCCATCACCATATCTCTGACATGCATTATTTTATGCATGAAGCAGAAACATCCCAGCATGTTTAAATGACAAACTGCTAATATAAATATTAGAAATGTTGATGATATCCTCTTGCAGTGCAGCTTAGGGTCTACTGAAGGGGGATTTCCCACCTTACAGTCCAAAAATGAGTCTAAATCCAAAAGTTTAGTTTTGTCACACTGTTAAGCACCACAGGGGGGAAATGTTTATTAATGTTTAATCATGTTTATTTTGTTCCCAGATGCTGCAGAGGGAAAGCTACATTCTGAGTGAGTACAACAGACTCACAGGACGACATCTAGAGCCGCTGACCAAGAGATGCACTCAGGACAGGTGACAACAACGGTCACCTGTCAACTTGACACCAGCACGGGGTGCAATATCTTGTTTTTGGTAGTTCATGATCCTGTGATTAGTTGGATTACTGTTTAAATAAACGGTTTTATTGATTTCTAAACAAGTCTCGCACACTGTTGTCTGCAGAGTCACGACTTGCAGTTTCTCTGTTTAAGACCTTGAAGACATGCAGCGGCACTTTCGTCCTTCTCCAACACTGGACGTGTTATTAAAAAGTCAATGCACATTCACTGTAATATTTTATTAAACTCAGCTTTAGGAAGAATAAGTTGTGTATGAAGGGTAGAAAATCTGTTCATTTTTCTTCTTCACAAATACATTAAACCTCTTCATTCTGCATTTTGGACAGGATGTTCAGGAAAACGTAACCTCTCAGAAAAGTAAATGTAAATCCAAGGCAGACACTTCGAAAAGGAGAAGCAACTTGTCTGTAACCTTTATCAAGATGCATTCATGGTGCACAGAATACTGTCACTCCAGGAGGGAGCTAATATTAATATCCAACTTTAAAGAGTATTCTCCAGTCCCTACCTATGTCTATGTTACATGGAGACCTTCATCTGTTCGCTGTAAACAGGCCAGCAGACACCGTGTTTACACGCTGCACATCAGCCACGGTCAAATGAGACGTGACTTCAGTTTTACAGTGCCAACAAAGAAGAGCTGCAAAGCCAGGTGCTAGGACTGTAACCAGTACATGAATACCAACAGTTTAACTCCGTTCTATAAGCAAGCACAGCTGATAAGAACTAGTCAGCCAGCATTAGCAGAGGTCTAAGATGGCGCGTTCAGCATACTGGCCTCAGATAGTGAAATAAAAGACACTACACTACAGCTAGCATCCCCGCTGATCTACTATTAATGAACTTTATTTGCCGTGGCGTATCTTGGTGGGTTAATTATGATCAAATCAACCCTATGCTGCAATAAATAGAAAATCTTGGCTTTTTATAAAGGAAATCTGACTTACACATTGTTGACAAACATATTTAAAACAACAAGGTTGTGCAACATTCAAAGTAAAGCTTGTATACATATTTATAAAAAGTTTTCTTGGGAGGCACAAGGTCAAAACCCCCAAAGAATAAAGAGGGCTTTACTGAAAAAAGCTCAGGAAAAACAGGCTGTTATTGTTGAGCTTACAGTTTTTTTAAATCTATAATATGGAGACACACACACACACACACACACACACACACACACACACACACACACACACACACACACACACACACACACAC
>JAQLOL010000005.1:24881772-24891811 GCA_029783665.1 Naso thynnoides | reverse complement strand
GGCTTTAGAGGCGGGGCAGGAGCTAAAACAGAGCGTCTCAGACAGAAGCAAAAATCCTGGAAAAAACAGGACTGCTGTAGTCGGCTGTATGAGAAAACAGATGAGTTTTTTTGAGCATCAAAGCATGTAAACCTGCTCTAGTAGTAACCAAGAATGAAATGTGAACCCAAAAAATGAGCATAAAATGTCCCCTTTAACCTTCGCTAAGCTCTGCCCTTGAACGCAAATGGGCCAATCTGACAACTACACAGCTGTATGCAATTGAAACTCGCGCAATATTTTCAGATTTTCATGATTTTCAGGCTGGTTCTGCTTCAGTAACCCTTCAATAAACATTGAAACCATGTTACATTAGTGGATATTAGCCATTTAATTTGAGTTAATCACAGCCATTAAGAGTGCTAGCAAGCCTAGCGCTAAGCTAACATCTATGGCTGCTGAAAATAGCAGCTCTCAACAGTTTGTAACCTGAACTCAAACCCAACAAATAAGCCCAACTTTACTTTAAACATTAATATACAAAGAGACGTGTCCTCTGCTTGTCCTAAACAGGTCCTAAATCATTACGAGGGTCCTTGTTTGTTTTATGAATGAAGTGAAACACAAGCTGAAGCAGCTGCACTGTGATCTGTAGCTTTAGCATGTAGCTTTAGATTCAGAACTCTGACCTGTTTTCACTGCTGAGTCACTTTGACTTCCTGTATTTATCATTCAGAGGCTCGTTGCAGACCTTCTGTCTGCAATCCCCTTTTCATTTGTCCAAAAATGAGTTACTAGGGAGTGCAGTTAGTGACTGTGAGCTCCATGCTTGCTCCAAAAGCTTGCATGCAGCAACAGTAACGAAGGGGGGTGTGGCTTAGTGAAAGCTCAACTGGTGCCCAGCACAGAAACACAAAATAATTTTGGCCATAATGCTCGACATGTGATTGGGCTCACTAGCTCAACAACCAGCACCTGAACATTCAGTGAGTCTCGGTTCATACCTTGCAAACTGAGCTCGGTGGCCCTCTTCAGATCATCGTCTTCTCTCATCTCTTGGGCCTCCTGCATCAGGAGACAACGTAATAATTTCACTCAGGTTATGTCTTCCAGGTGTTTGATGTCTGCATGCTCAAGTAAATACTTCAGTAAGATCAAGAATATTTTGAAGATTATTAAGAGAACTGCTACAGTATAACAAAAGCTCACACTGAAGGGTCAACAATCCTCACAAAGGATGGAGAGAAAATAGACACCTGATTTGGTTACAAGTTGGGTAACTTTTAATATTTTAATTGTCTTCATAATTACTATTTGATGCAGGTAACTGTTTCACAGTGGTACGGTACAACAACATAGTATCTGCAAGCGGCAGCTCTGTTCCGTTGGGTAAGAGGAGCACTGCAAATGTCCCGTGGTCTTTAATCTTACGTGCTCCTGCAGACTCTGGGCCAAAGCCTGCTGCAGCTCCTGCTCTTCCCTCTCCTGATCCAGGTTGTACTGCTGGACCCAGTCCAGCTCTCCCTGCTGCTGCACCCCCTCTGGAGTCTGATTCTCCTTGTTCTCATCCATAGTCAAATCCAAAGAGTCCAACACATCTGCACAAGATCAACACATCTTCAATCAGTTCAAAACGACCATGTTCTCTCTTCCAACATATTCATTTTACAGCCCATCCAGTATTTTTGTAAACTCCAACACGTCTGACTACCTGCAGGCTGTTTGGTGTCTGTTTCCAGCAGGTCAGTATGGTAAGCCAGGTCCTGGGCATCTGTGTCCCCAAAGCCTGTGTCGGGGCTGCTGGTTGGCTCATCCTCCAGGGAGGGAGGAGCGGAGAGCGCTGCCTCTTGCCGACTCATCTCCAGCACGGCCTCCAGCATTTCATCATCATTTATGCCACTGAAGTCCAGCGAATCCATTGTTGCTTTCCTCTGAAAATACATGAAGGATTATCATAAAAACAACAACAACAACAACAACAAAACAGGGAGGCAGAATCATGATCGTCATGGACTGTCAAATTCTCACCTCTTCTGGTCGGTCATCATCATCAGGCATGGAGATGCTGAGGCGTCGCTTGCGGCTCACATTCACCTTCCTACTGGGCTCTTCTTCACAGTCGGAGTCCACAAGAATGGAGGTGCAGGTAGAGTTGGCCACTTTGCCTCCAACCCTCCTAGACACAGTCACAAGTTGAAGGAATAATGTACAAGCAAAAATAGAACAAACAAGCTCACACCATCAGTCCTTTTTCATCAGACAATGCACGACACTTGGCACACACGTTTTATCGAGGAGGAAGAGTACAGAACAAGCTGAAGCACACTAAGAAGTCAGAGCTCGCCATTTCTCTGTTTAACTCGATTATTTGAAAGTCTTGCAAAACTAGAAGCACTTACCGGAGAGGAGCTGTGGAGGAGTTCACCGACTGTGATGTTTTGAGTGTTCTGGACCTTTGAGAACATCAAAGGAAACATTTTGAGCCTGAACATTTGCTGCCAGTTCATCAGCTTTCACTGATACACACAAACAGAAACCCCTTTACACTGGTCAGAAAACTCGCATTAAACAGCTAAGATCTGCCTTTTCTGTGCAATGGGAATGGGAACACTAGCAATTTACACCCGCGACAGTTAACCCTGCAGTAGACGCCTTTTTTTCTCACCTTAAAAACTCGTATGAACCCACTCATTTTATTAGAAAAGGGGTTGTAGTGAATCACCGCATGGCTCGGGACATAATTAGCCAGAGTGTAAAATGCCTAAAGTTATTCTAAAAAAAATATATTTAAGGAAGTTTAGGATGTCTTACATGGAGGCTTGGGAACTCCAGCCGAGACTGATGGGGGGTCGTGTGGATTCAGCGCAGTGGGACAGCAGGGTCAGGTAACGGGGAATCACGACCTGCTGGCCCAGCTTGCTGTTCAGAGACAGCTGAGCGTTAAAGCTGTATCGCTTCAGGTGCAGGATGAGCACTCTGAGGGAAGAATGGATCCGTAAGTAACCATGAAGTAATATGATCTGTTTTTAAAGAGCTTCTTTTACTGTAGTGATCAACAGATGCTTACACATAGTACCAGTTATGATTATGAAACTAAACATGCACAATGTTTGAAATGTTGTGTTCATGGTGTACGTGCATTTCACTTTCAGGAGACTGTGTGTGCATACCTGGGCAGTTTGCTGAATTTATGTGTAACAGTCGCTGCTTTCCCATTGCACTTTTCACAAGAATACTCAATTTCCTCCATCTGCAAAAGGAAAAACTTTTATTGTTGCTTCTTCAATGGAATATATCTTCTAGTTCAGGCCCATTATTTCTACTTTGAACCTGTCTTTGAAAAAGACTCACCCTAA
This sequence comes from Naso thynnoides, assembly GCA_029783665.1. Taxonomy (NCBI): domain Eukaryota; kingdom Metazoa; phylum Chordata; class Actinopteri; order Acanthuriformes; family Acanthuridae; genus Naso; species Naso thynnoides. Next base: position 24,888,476 of record JAQLOL010000005.1, on the reverse strand, counting down.
AAAAGAGATCCAGAGAATCCTGGATGGAGCGAAGAGGGAGGGTTTTCTTTCTGCGCGGCAGGTCGATGGACAAGTCATTGAACTGCTCTCGCTTTGTCACCACCTCACCACAGCTGCAAAACAAAATGAAGACATGAAATACCGTTAAACATAACCTGAGCCACTGACAGTTTGGGGAAGAACATCACTAAAACATACTGCAAGAATAAATTCAGTTGATCAAGCAGGAGACAAGCCTCACCCTTTGCAGATGATGGTGTGCTGCACCTCAAACTCCATGTTGACTGCCACTGGGCAGGTGTAGCTACGGGAGGTGTCCACCTCTTCACCAGGCTCCATCTTAGCTGCTGACGATGCTGCCTCCCGGCCGCTCTCACCCATCACAGAGGACAGTGCAGAGGTTTCATTTGTCCAGCTCTTGTTCATTTTCTCCACGTCATCCTTTAACTGGTCCAGACACTGACTCAGGAACTCGTGAGCATCCTGGGAAACATCGTGACACACACAAACTTAATCAAACAACGATGGATAAATACCGAAGCTGGATGGAGCAACGGTGCTATGAACGGCTTAGTCACTTATTAATTAAAAATGACAGTTAAATAAGATGTTTGCAGTAATTGCAGTGGTCAGCTGTCATCAAAAACAGAGCCTAACTGTAAAAACACTGTACCAGTGGACCACACGTGCTCTGAAGTGTTGATTCTATGGTGTGATCTTACATTCTGCATGTTTCCTGAGAAACGCTCAGCCGTGGACGAGATGGCACTCTTCACTTTCCTCAAGAGGTCCTTCTTCGTCTCCGGACAGCCCACGTCCTTCTTGACCATAAGGTGAGCAAACCGCCTGCAGCCAGTGAAGATATCAGAGTCATGTAAAAATGTCAACAAGCACCATAAATTTTTAAAGTTTTGAAAAAGTTTTTCTCCAGCAAAGCACATGAACAAATGATTATTCACAAGGATATCATGACTCACATCTACAGAGACTGAAGAAATACCTGAGCAATGCATTGATGGGCACCTTCTTCCATGGGATGCTCTGCTTCAGCATGTCATTGGAGAAGGAGGGGAGGCTGAAGAGAGACTGCAGGATGGCGTTCATGTAGCAAGTGTTGCCAAGGTTAGAGAATCTGCAATGTACAACCAAAGGCTTTATGCAATTTACGACAGAATAGGAGGAACCATTAAAGGCATTAACTTTGTCCATTTCAGACACCGAGCCTTTTCCAAGACTTGAAGAGATGTGACCTTTCAGGACACAAATATTTGTGTTCAAAATCATAAAAGTAAAACTGCATCTTTGAGACATTTTCCCTCTAAACAGTTCTTTCTGAAATCCCTTGTGTCATTTGGGGTCACAACTTTCAAAATAAATTTATCCTGTTACTCTTTATGCACACGCCAACCAGCTGTGCTCACATTTCGTGGGGACCATGTGGCTTATTCTTACCCCTGCAGTTGGGCCTGAGGCTGAGCCAGGGTTGAAGGCCTCTGCTTGTTCCAGCCGCCATAATCCAGAGAGGGGCGCACCTTCTTGAAGGGAGTGGAGTGATTGGGCAGCATGAGGCTCCTCTTGACTGTGGTGGTCTGTGATGTGCTGGACGGCCTGGAAAACCACAAATCCCTTCTGTCATCAACAGCCAAACTTGTTTATGCATAAAAGAAACTTTCAACAATGTGTCACTACCTTGACGTAATTGTCCTCAGCTCTTGCACTGAACCACTTAACAAACTCACCTGTCCAGGAAAGAGTGACTCTGGCTGTAGTCTTTAGTCACAGATCGGCTGCCGTAGAATGACGTTGGCTGAAGGGGTGTTGAACCCAGTGGAGCTGAGGGTAAGGAAAGAAAGTGTGCTGAAACAAATATACGAGTTAACTCTCTGCTTACTGCGTAAAAGTTTGCAGTGGTTACAGAAGGGGTCTAAAGTCTTCACAGGTTTTGTAGGAAATAAATAAAAATTGAGTGAATTCAGAATTCTTTCAGGTAAACTGACAGCAGTGAAGAGGTTAACAAAATCCAGGGTTCAGTTCCTGTCACAGTTTCACTTTGGTACAGTATATATTGTTGTTGTTTTTTAACCCTCCAAAAATATCGTAATCAGCATACGACAGTGTTTCCTCTACATTCATTTAGGAGTGGTGGCCCGCCACTCTTAAATCCTAGCCGCCGCTCCTTCAAATTTCTTTCTTTTTTTTTTTTTTTTAAATTGTTGATGCAAATACACCAGCGCCAAACAGAGCTAAAACAGAGCGTCTCAGACAGGCAAAAATCCTGGAAAAAACAGGGCTGCTGCAGTCGCCTGTATAAGAAAACAGACGAGTTTTTTGAGCATCAAAATATGTAAACCTGCTCTAGTAGTAACCAAGAATAAAATATGAACGCATAAAATGAGCATAAAATGGCGTCTTTGACAGAACTGGTAAACGTCTTTATTCCATCTCTAATTTCCATTTTATATTCCTGGAAAAACAAACTTCATTCTCACTCAAACTGTGTTTATTCAAATTTCACATCAAAAGCTAAATTTTCTTTTTCTTGACGTTGCATTTGAACACATCATGATAATAACTAGGGATGCACATTATTTATCGGGCACTATAAATTATCTACCAATTTAGGAAAAAAAAAAAACTTTCATTTTTTATTGCCCTGCTAATGAAATTTAATCGGATAAAAGATCCGACAAAGCACTGACATTGCTACCCAGCGGTGCCTCCTGCCTGGAGTCTAGAGCTGGCCGGACCTCGCACGTCCAAACTGTGGATAACATAATACAATCATGACGCTTCTTTAAGATTTCCAAGGTGCGTGGATTAAACTAAAGGTTGTTACACGACGGGGGCAATTTTTTCGCACAATTAATTCCGATGAAAATATAGGCCTACTTTTTCGAATTGCTGTTTGTGTTATTAGTAAATCCACGCAGAAGGTGAATATTACACGGCCAAAAAGCAAACCTTTTATTCTTCGGATTGAGGTCGATTTTAACAAACATTCGCTCTGCAAACAAATGCATCAACCAATCACAATGTCTGCGCGCAGCGGTCGTCACATCCGTGTCCCACAACAACAACATAAACAGCGATGGTTGACAAGCTCATCACCTGTTCGTAGCACCAAGCGACGTTTGATGAACGACACAGATTATAGAGACAATGTACGGCAGAGTATCACCGATCAGTTGTGCTCTGCAAAAAGTAAGAAACGTTAGCTTGTGTAGTTTACATTTGGATGAGGTAACATCAGCTAATGTATGTTAACCTATGAGAGGCTCCGTTAACTTTTCACCTGTCTAACCTGTTGATGTGTGGTGTCGTATTTTTACTCTGTATTTTGGGTTTAATGGCTGATAAGTTCTGCTATATTTTAATATCGTATTTGTAACGTGAGTCCATTTTTCCCTCTGTGAAGTGAGCTGTCAAAACCCTTTTGCAAATTTGTGTCACTGCCAGTGTCGAGAATTTTTATCTGAAATTTCAGCGCCCGAACAATTTGCATGTTTGTGTCATTTATTTGTGGCGCTCCCAGTGAGCAACGGCCTTAATAGTGAATCGAGTCATTTTGCAGAGGCTGTGTGATGTTAACAACAGTTCAGCCACCGTAGAATCCACAGCGAGAGAGACTAGCTTCGTCAAGTCGCATACAGAAGTTGAAGACAAAGAAGTGAATCGGTCAGTTTTCAAATGAAAACACCCTGTGCAGATCGTTTTTCACCTACAGCAAGCTGTAACGTATAGACGTAAATACACGTGCCGACAGCGTTTTTCTCACCTGAGCCAGGAAGTAAAAATAAAGATGAGAAAGAAGGATGATGCTATGTTGAAATTTTTCACTATGTACAAACAGAGCTGCTTTTATTTGGGTTTCATCTTTGTTTAAATTACTAATGTTCTTATCTATGTGTGTGATGAGACATCACCAGGACACACAAACTGTCGTGGTGTTCTGTTCACGAACAAATACATTCACATTTTAAGAGCTGGGGTTGCTGTTTGCTGTTGGGCCAGAGCTACTAAAACATCAGTTTTTAACCACTGCATCTTAGTCTTTTTATTCTCCTGGGTGCACAAACAGCAAATTATATGAAGATCTTTTCTGAATATGAAGTTGTGAACTTATCAGTTACCTGTATTGAAATCAGCCATAAGAAGCAGTTATTTATCGGTTATCAGTTGAATTATTCGTATCATGCACCCTCATTAATAACTTTTTGTCTTTGCCAAAAAGTCATTTTACTGACAGAGCACATCATGATGAAACCTCATGACACCTCGTTTAGTTTGCCAACTAGCTCTCAACACCAGATTACTCCTTTTAACTAACAGACGCGCTACAAAGTCTGGGGGCTCCTAACACAGCTGCTTTTAGTGGAGGAGGAGGACTGTCCCGCCGCCGCCGCCGCCGCCGCCGCCGCCGCCGCAGACTGTGTACAGCGAGTTTTTTTCCCCTTTTAACTTGAAGACAGTCAAAGGCAACGTTACTGCATTTTGACTTGGGACGGTGCATAATGTTGAGGATGGACAATGTGGTTCCCCCTTTACAAGAAATTAATTTGCAACGTGTACAGCATTTTGTTTCCATCTTATCTTTGGATCTCTTCACACTTTCAGCGATTCTGACAATCAACTCACCACAAGAATTCTTCTTTGTTAAATTTACTAACTGCTGGCCGGCAATTCAGTTTTATTTAGGAGCTTTATTAGACAATCAATGTGTATTTGTGCGCTGGTGATTTGACTTAAATGACGTATGAGGTGTAACGTTACGTTTACGACTGGGTATCGCTTCAAATTTTTCGATACTGGCACCAGTATCGCTACCTGAGTTTTGATACCAGTACTGAAACGATACTTTTTTCAATACCAATTTTATTAAATTTGTTTTAACAAGATCGCGTCACAGGGAAAACAAAATTTATGTTAAATTTTTCAGCTCCTTGATATTGTTACGCACTCAATGCAGCTTTACTAGACAAAATGACAAATGTTTTAACCACAGCTTGGTTTAAATTAAGCTGTTTATTTTTTTAAATCTTAAGTGTAATGTTTTAGCACTTCAACATTTTCTGCAAGGTGGCAGTAAGGTATACTCAACAGTCAACAAAAGTAAGCTGTAAATGGTAGAATAAGAAGGAAGTTTCCATCAAAAGCAGACTTAACTTCACAATTCTCTGTGTGTTACTGTTCGTTCACGCAGTTGTTCAGCAAACAATTAAGTTATGAAATGTGATGCTCAGATATTTTCTGTATAATTTACTGTTACAGTTCAGTCGCCACATTTGATGCTGAAACCAGGACAGCAGATTGTTATCAGCTGATCGCTGCAGCTAGTTTACCAGCTAACAAAGTAACGTTAATGCCACCCGGACATTTGCACCCAACACTCCACCTGCTGCACCAAATGGGGAAAAAGAAAAAAAATTCTTTAAACCTTCACTGGGTTACTGGTGCAAGGGTTTCTTTCATGAACCATTTCATCTCCAGTAACTGAAGAAACCCCTGACAGTACGAAGATGGCATTGTTTGAGTTTGGGATGAAGAAGTTCACCTGAGTTCCTGCTCTCCTCCGCCTGCTTCAGCTTATCTTTGCAGCTCAGCAGAAACTTCCTTGATGGATCCGAAGTAGCTTTGTTGTTGCTAAGAAAAAACATTTATTTTCGTAAGACGTTATCTAATTGTGGAAGAATTTATTAAAACAAAACTAAAAACACTGCATGATCATTGATTCTTGAATATACAGACATGTAACGATACAACTTACACTAGTGTACATGTAAACAATCTAGCATGTGTCCAATCACCAGATGAGGAGGGATAAATACCAAAGACCTAGAAACCAAGTCTGACAAAAGGCTGCAGAAGTCAAGTCACTCCATGAGTAGCACCGCTGATGTCCAGCCTGAACACTGACGCGTGCTGCTTTTACCTTGAGGAGTCATTTTCCTTGGGGTAGTCTTCAGTCAGGTCACTCTCAGAGTTAAGGAGTCTCTTTCTCTTCTCGCTCCTGAAAAACAGTGACACGGAACAATTCATGTCACAAGCCTGAACTGACCGGTCCTAAATTGGAGATAAAGACAGAAAAAAATGACACCAAGAAAATGGCAGATGTCGAAGTTCTACTTTAGGATGACGGTCTCGTGCAAGAGGATCGTCAAAAGGAATACAGCGGACGGACTGCTGTTGTGGTCAATGTCAATGAAAACTGATTCTTTGTCAATAACTAACTATATACATAAAACACTGATGGCAGCAACTTTCATATTTTTGGAGGCTCAGCTCTACTGTAATGATGCCCAGCTTCATCCCCTCAGCTTGCGTTCAAAAAGAGCAACATGACTCTCCGTCACACCTGTTCTCAGAGAGTCCAGAGCGAGTTGGAGTCGACGCAGCTCGACTCGGGCTGCCCAGAGGCTTTCTCGGTGTTGTGTCCTCCCGGCCCTCCGCACTCTGCCGTCTCGGTGTTGTCTGAAAGATGGCAGGAGTCTGGATATGTGAGTCAAAGGGTAAGCTTGTCTAAATATTTTTGAGGTAAAAATGCTCACCTGTCTTTCCCCCGATGGACTGGTCTCATTTTTCACAGAGCGGTTCCCAAGCACACTGAAGTTTGCACTTCCATGGGATGACTTCAAAACTGCTAAATTCAGGAAAAATAGGAGTTTAAAACTGCATGCAGCTGAAACGTTTCTTTGAACAATTCTGTC
>JAQLOL010000005.1:24851267-24871326 GCA_029783665.1 Naso thynnoides | reverse complement strand
ATGTCATTCCCCCTCTCTCTGCCCTGTTTCCTGTCCACTCTTCAGCTGTCCTGTCCTAATAAAGGCACAAAAGCCCCAAAAAAATATCCAAAAAAAAAAATGACGATGATTAGTGGCAGAGTTGCAGATTGCACATGACTGAATATCCCTTCACTCCCAGACTAGTAAGGAAAGTATAAACTGATTGAAATTTTTAAAAAACAAATTGTAAAATTGTATTTTTTGTCAGTTGACTTATTAATTAATTATTTCAACTCTGTATTTGAGTCTTGGCTAAACAGATGCTGCAGCAGGAATTTGAAAGAGGTGTCATTGTCACTAGAGATGCTGTGCAAATAAAGAACAATATCACTTTTTCTAGAGGAGTTTTAAAATTGATTGCTCCTTCGGACAAAGTTATTTCCAAGTTCAGTTCATTCTCTGTCAGTCAGATGAGAAAGTGGCTCACCTGAGTGCTCCATCTATCAACCCTGCTGCACTGATGAGCCTGCACTTCCTTTTACCGGAACATTAACAGATTGTTGCCCAAAAGGTTCCATTAACCTCAGTGAGTGATGGATATCATGCATCAGGGAAACGCCAACGCAAAAGCCTCCATTTGTGAGAAAATCTGATCCATATTGGTGATGAGAGAATGCATTGTTTGTATTTTTCATCTGTTTACCTTTTACGAGGAATGAGCCGCAGTTTCTGGAGTCATTATGAGTCCATGGGGCCTTTCAAGTAGGAGTACATTAGAGTGTCTTTGCTGAGAATGTGCAAAATGTTCTTTTCTTTCACACTGCAAATATTTACCAATAATTTGCTTGCATGTTAGAAACTATAATCCCTGCATTTTACAATAAATGTTGATCAGAGAAATGAATCTGAAAGTGGGCATTGTAATAAAAACTTGATCTAAAGTGTTTTCTGCCAATCAAAGTTCTGCTCTGCAGCCTGTGGCCTCCTTACTGTAGAGTCCTTTATCAGTCTGTACTCAGACTGAGACAGTTTTCTGTTATCAAATATCAGTTTTTAGAGTTTTATCAAGTGAAAGGAATAGTTATTCAAAACAAGGACTCCTTTGTTGACTTCGGATTAGCTCTGCAGAGGTTAATGTTTTTTCGTGCACAATATGTCTCATTGTTTTATGATTTGGCTTCTTTCCACACAGACCTTTTCCCATAATTGTGTTAGCATTTATCAATGCTTATACAGCAATGTGAGAGTGACTCTGCAGAGCATCCACACTAACCCAGAGGATGAGGAAGACAGCCAGCCAGAGCGAAGCAGACCGAGGGGAGTGACCTTCACCAAGTGCAGCGAGGGGCCTGCGGATGGCCGAGTAAGGGAGTGGCAGGAGAGGAAGGAAGGCTGGTGGAGAGGGGGTTTAAAGAAGGAGGAGGAGGAGGGTGAGGAGGGGTGGAGCCAAGCGTACCAGTGTGCAGCAGCAGTGACTAGGGAATCATGTTTCTTAGAGCAGAGAGAGGGGAGGGAAGAGGAGGCTGAGCCAGATTTCCCCTCAAATACTCCCAGTCTTTTAAAGCCCTGAGCTCAGCTAACAGTCTCTCAGGACTCTCTTTGAGTCTAGATCTGCAGTGTGGCATACACACCTTCCTGAACCTCCTCTTGGGCCAGCCATCCAGGATCCCACCCTTTAACATCTGAGTCCCTCCCTGGTGAGCTGTCTCCTGACAGTTACCCATCCCTGGAGGTCTGACTCATAATTTCCTCGGTGGAATTTGTACCTTTGGTAAGTAAAACTCTTTTCCCTGTCACGGAAAAATGCACACTGTAGTTCGTCTGCACAAGGCTTAACTGAAGTGATACATGTACAATATGTCTCATGTTTCTGCCTCTGGTTCTAATTTACTCTGCACAAACCTCCCTTCCTGCTGAAGTTTGGAGTTATGTATGGATTTTGTTGGACGGGCACTGCCTGTTCATTTGTTGGTGGAATTCTTCACTTGATTGCGTGCAGGAAAAAAGCAGTCATGGATAAATATCAGCACACAGGTCACACTGTACAGGAGAAACAGAGAGTTTTTTTTCCTAGATCAAACAGATGTAAAGTAAACTAGAAGCAAACAAGATAGAAGTGTAAAGCTACTGGTTGAATGACTTGTTTATGAGCTATTTCCATCCTGTCAGATGTTTGTGTGTGTTTGCGTGTCTGTGTGTGTGTGTGTGTGGTCAGTGAGCTGAAGAAGTCGCCTCGCGTGACTCATCCTGCATGAGGACAGCGTCTCTCCAAAGCATGGCCCCAAAAATAAAACAACATAATGTGACCTAATTGCAGCCTAAAAGTCTGGATTGTGACAGAGGGTGTGTTCAACTTTCAGCAGCAGAATCTGAAAAAGCGTGGATGGAAAACGATAAAGTCTTTGACGTGGCTCTGCAGTGAAGGACAGAAATATAGAAACACACATTAGTTTATGGAGCAAATAGCAGCGGAAAATCAGCCTCACTTTCATGGTCAGGCAGTGAAGAAGCTGTGCATGCATTCCTTGCATCATGCCAGTCATACTGTGGTGAGAACTGCTTGCCAGAGGGCCTGGATGGAGCTGGCACTGCTGGCTTGAAGCACATTGAACCCCAGATTTGATCTTGTTGTTTCAGGAGACAAAAAGAGGAAAGGACAGCTCTGAGACAGGAATACAGATAAATGGCACTTGAGAAAAACTTCCCTCTCCGGAAGTGTTTGATCCACATATATCAGGGAACAGCGGAGAGAGCAGGAGTTTATCAGTTTCCACTGATCAGCAGAGGGTCTGCAGAGCATTTGTCTTGTTCTACTGGGGCCTCTCTGTCTTTACTGAGACATTATCATAGTGTAATGATAATGCAGGCTGGCACAACACCCATAATTTTTGCTATAGAAAATGACTAGACTTGTTTTACAAAGCATAGTTCCACCAGTTTTTTATGGTTTATTCAGATGTTAACAGGATTGAAAGTGTGCAGCCATGCTATTGGCTCAGTGAGGCTGCACAGAAGTGCTTTGAGCTAAATGCTAACATCAGCATGCAAACATGCTTATAGTAACAATGCTGATGTTGAGCAGGTATCATATTCATGATGCTCTCCATCATGTGTTGGCATCCTAACTTTTAATTTGCACTAAACACAAAGTAGAGCCGAGGCAGATGGGAAAGTTGTTAGTTCAGCAGGTATCAAAACAGAGTTTGGATTAACTGAAATTTCCACATGTTGGCATTAATGAAAACCGGGATCAGCAAAGTCATTGCAAATAAACCTGACGGGAACTTGGGTGTCAAACCTGTTTTCTCTCATATGGACACTTGTCCAGAGCCACTATGCGTCACTTTATAAGGCAGTGGGTCCACCCTTAGCGTTTGTGTGCGATGAATTGAGCTTTCAAATAACTGCAGTGTAAAACAATCTGCAGCAATGTTGGATGCTTAAAGGCAACAGCTCCCAAATCTGCAGAGCGTCAGGGGAGGTCAGGGTGGACTAGTGGGTCATGCACAGGACTCTCAGCCTGGAGTGTGAAGCTTGAGTCCCACTGAACACAAAAATCAATGATCTTTTCTCAAACCTAACCAAGTAGTGACGAGGCCTAAAAACGGCAACTGTCTGACAATGTTGAAAACAGCGAGCATTTCACAGACTTTAACCATGTGTTGAAAAGGCTTAGTGGTGGGAACATGTCACACACAGACATTCAAAGTGTTTTATGAGTTACGCCAATGAATGTCACAAGAGACAGAACAAGGAATGCACAGATATGAACCTCATGGTGGCGCTAGACTGAAGGACTGAGGATCACCAAAATCATTATGACAGATCCTCTGGGAACCATGAACATCTGAAAGTATTTGCCTGAGAAAAGAACACATGAACAAGGCGGCATTGCCCTAAGGTCACATCATCAGCATCACTCAAACACACACACATATGTTGCTATTGCATAAAACACATGAAAGCTCCTTTTTATTACAGACATGTTTCTGCAGCATTTATACTCTCATAATAATCCAGAATTTGGAAATAAATAGTCTTAGCAAGACTGTATTACAATTATATGAAAACCAATCCAATTTAAAAAAAAAAAAAAAGAAAAAAAATCTTTAAGTTTCCTTTTGATTTCTGTGTTATCAGGATCCACACGCAGTAAGTGAGGACTGCTGAGCGCATAAGACTTTTCTTAGTCAGCACAGACTGGAGGAGCTGCCGTGCACCCTGTCAGTCTGCCTGCTTTCAGGTAATTAATGAGCAAAGATCGATGGCGAGAGTGGACCAAGATTTATGCACATTCATCCTGAAAATAGCCTTCACAGTTGGTAGCTACAAACCACCACTTTCAGAGTCTGTCAGTATCCCCTCTTTATTTTGGCTGTGAGAGCGGGCCACCCACCAACCACATGTTTCGCTGAGTAAGCGAGGTGATTGCATTTCATGATTTGTCAGTCATTACTCTGTCCTTATTGGTTGTTGCCCTTTCAAAATTAATCCACATGAACATTATGTACCGGCAGGTACACGCCACTAGGTTGCTCTATGGATCATGGGACTTTGGGAGTTGGCTAGAGTTCTAATAATAATAATACTAGAGCAACAATACATGGTGTCAGAAAGCCGTCACGGGAGACAGACGTGAGGCTAACAGTTAGCTGCGGAGCTAAGTCTACTATACAAAATAAACATGGAGCATATGTTTGCAATAACGCCACCTGCACCGTTTGACTTTGAACTGAGTTCATGGCCCACATGGATCAGAAGATTTGAACGCTAAAACTGTGTCAGGAATGAATGAAAAGGAAGGAGAATACCAGGTTAATTCTCTAATCTATACAATGGGAGACGAGGCAGACGACATATTGACTTCTCTGCGTCTGACAGCAGAGCAGATGGAGGACTATGATTCTGTAAAAGAGGCTTTTGACAAACATTGACAACAGGACTTGGCCTACTAAAAGGGGAATACAAAATCAAACTCAGAGAGGCAGCCCAGCCTTATGCTCTTGCCGCACCTAGATGTGTGGCTATTCCTCTTAGGAGCAAAGTTAAAGAGGAGCTAGCTGGGATGGAGGAAATGGTGGTTGTTGCCTGGGTCGAGGAACCAACAGAGTGGAGCTGGGGCATGGTTCCCTGAAACTGTAAAATTGTCAGGGAAAAATACGCATCTGTGTGGACTTGACATGTCTCAATGAGAATGTTGAAAGAGAGCAGCTCATCCTGCCGGTAGTGGATGAGACACTGGTAAGGTTGGATGGGGCCACAGTTTTCACGAAACTGGATGCGACGTCAGGCTTCTGGCAGGTCCCGCTGCACAAAGACTTGATGCTGCTCACAACTTTCATCACTCCAGAGGGCAGGTTCTACTTCTGAAGGCTTCCTTTTGGAGTTTCATCGGCCTCTGCACAGTGCCAGCATCACACAAAACTGGAACAAATCAAGAGGCACAAAATGCTGATAACATATGCACACGCCTCAGACACTTTATAAAGAATTGCTGTCCTAATCACTGGAGAAATGTCCGTCAAGCTCTACTCCCCTATTGGCCAGAACACTCAGACTTGCATTAGGGGAGTGGCTTGCTTATGAAAGGAGAAAGACTTGTTATCCCAGACCACCTGAGACCAGATATTCTGCAGAGAATTCACCAGGGGCACCAAGGGATCAACGAATGCCTTGCTTGGGCAAGTGAATCTGTCTGGTGGCCAGGCATCTCATCACAGGTTAAAAACATGGTGGAAAGGTGTGAAACCCAGACAGCAGAAGAACCACTAATGACAACAGACCTACACAGCAGACCATGGCACAAAGTAGGGGCGGACCTTTTCCAGTGGAAACATGGTGATTTTCTGGTCTTGGTTGACTATTTCTCAAGATATACAGAGGGATGCAACTTGCCATCTAACACCACGGCTAGGCAGGTTATTGAGAGATGTAAAGCTGTTTTTACCAGATTTGGATGCTCAGAGGTCCTTGTTAGTGATAATGGACCACAGTTCTCCAGCCATGAATTTGCCCAGTTTGCAAAAGACTTTGACTTCACCCATGTGACAAGCAGCCCTAGATATACCCATGGCAACGAAGAAGCAGAAATGGCTGTTAAGACCGTCAATTCACTCCTTGCAAAAGAAGGGGACTTTCACAAGGCTCCAATGGTGTGCAGAGCCACAGCCCTTGTCCAAGGCAGCTCTCCAGTGCAGCTGCTGATGGGGAGGAGGATCCGGACTCTGATGCCCATTGCACCAGGACAACTACAACCACAGTGGCCAGATCTCAAGGACTTCCGGGAGAAAGATGCAGCACTGAAAACAGGGCAGCAGGGGTGCCTGGAGGCTCAGTCGGTAGAGCAGACACCCCATATACAGAGGCTGTGTCCTCGCCACAGCGGACACGGGTTCGATTCCACCTGTGGTCCTTTGCTGCATGTCATTCCCCCTCTCTCTGCCCTGATTCCTGTCCACTCTTCAGCTATCCTGTCCTAATAAAGGCACAAAAAAGCCCCCCCCCAAATCTTTAAAACAGGGCAGCAGAGGGTCTTCAATCGCAGACACTGCACACAAGCTCTACCACCTCTACAAACAGGACAGAAGATGTGGATCATGCCAACAAAGACTCCAGGGACTGTCATAGCCCCTGTACCCACACCACGCTCCTATGAGGTGGACACATCTGGAGGACAGCTCCGCCGCAACCAGTCTGATCTAAGAGTGGTGCCTGAGCCACAAGTATCCTTTAACACAAAAATCACCAGGTCAGGGCGTGTGTCTAGGCCTCCACATGGACTGAACATTTGAAAAAGACAGTAGGAACACACAGTTTGAAAAGAAAAAAAAAACATGAAAAAAAAGGAAAAAAGGAAATGGCACATGCGTTGTTTTTTTTTAAACCTTCATTTATTCAGGGAGGGTTCCACTGAGAGCAAACTCTCTTTTTCAGGGATGCCCTGATCACACTCACACAATTACACATTCACACCTGGAAGCTGCTCAGTACAGCAACAGGCTTATCTACAGCCACTGAGCAGCTACACTGGAGCAATTTGGGTTAGGAGCCTTGCTCAAGGGCCCTCAGAGGTGGAATATGGGTGGAGCAAGCAGTTCCCTTCACTTCCACCACCCACATAAATCCTACTGGTCGGGGATTTGAACCAGTGACCTTCTGATCACAAACTCGCTTCTCTAGCCACTGCCCAAGGACATAAAAAACCCCAGAGAGCGCTAAGTGGGAAGTAAATTGGAATATTTGTGTTTAAATATTTTGGAATATTGTGTTGTGTTGCAAGAGATGTGACTTGATATTTGGAGTTAAAAGAAATGTGCAAGAAAAGTTTATGTTTATTGCTTATGTTCATTTCAGTCATGGCAGTACTGAACATAATGTCCCGAGGATGTGGTTACAAATACGCAAAATATGATGCCACAGTTTTCTTTTCATATATTTTATTTGGAGTGTAACCTTTAGCTAAAAGGGGGAGATGTACCAGCAGGTACACACCACTAGGTGGCTCTATGGACCATGGGACTTTGGGAGTTGGCTAGAGTTATGTGGGGTAGAGTAGGAGACTTGTTCATGAGCCGTCTGTCAGTAAAGTTGCGTTGACGTTGAGATTATGACCTGTTGTTGGCTTGAGTTATAATAGTAGATGAGCAACAATACACATTAACTATGTCACCAGGGGGCGTTTGGCCTCCTGTGGATCAGTCTCCCTAAGCGAGACAACAAAATACAGAAAACTCTCCACAAGTTGTTAATGATGTAGATGCTGTTATATTGTCTTGTGATTGAGATTCTGACCTATCAGGCATCAAGATCAGAATAGCCTGCTTGACTCAATGGATCCCTGGAGCTCATCAGCAATGCATCCACTTAGATTAACGTAGTTATGAACCACATTTACTGCCTTACCCAGTCTAGCGGTCTAGCCATTTAAATTTTCTTAGGCTCAGTAAATCTTAAAAAGGAGCTGTGTTATTTTCGCCTCAGTTACATTTCACAGAGATTCAGCAAAGCTGAGGCCGTGAGCGAGGGTTTGGTATTTTGCAGAGCAGTGAGAAGAGTGAGAAAGAGTTTTAGTCCAGATGTTACACTTCAAAATAAAAGGATTCCCTCTACCATCCTGCTGCCCAGCTGCAACCTTTTTAAAGGAGATAAAGCAAGCAGCTGGTCATTTAAGCTGTTGTTGTCGTGTATAGACAAAGTGAACCAGTAATTTCCTTCCATTGGAATTCCTCTCTAGTTCCCCTTCTGCTCCAGTGAACCTGCTTCATGTTTATCGAGAGAGCACTGAAGTTTTATGCAAGTATCAATCTGAATCAGGGTGCTGCTCAGCAAACATTCTGTGGGCAGTTTAAGAGGAAAGTTATGCTGTAATTGACTTGACTTGTGTCAATTCACAAGTCAAAAATGTGTTTATGTTATTTATGTGTTGGTTGAGTGTTCATACGTGGAGCTTTTATAAAATGTATTTTGTTTGGAAATGAGGAAAAGCACCTGGAACAATTCTCTGACATCTGCTTTGTTTTAGCAGCACTTTTTCCACTGGCATGATTCAAGAATAGCAATGGATCCTGAAAGTTCACGTGAGTAAATGCTATTTTGCACAGAGCGAAGATGGAGAAAGTTAATATGATTTTGTCAATTGTTTGAAGGTTTTTGTAAAAATAGAAGTTGAGTTCAGTGACTCAGAAACAGCAGAATCACTGCAACCAGTTAAATCTTCTTCATGACCTGCAAGTTCTGACGGTGTAGTATCTGAGGTATGACATGATTACAACGTCTAACTTTCTGCATGATTTTGTGCAGGTATCCAAGATGATCCCCATGTCAAGGTGATGATGGCGGGATCGACTTTGAGAAAAGTCAAGTCCCGTTCGTGGAAGAAGCAGCGGCATTTCCGCCTGCTGGAGGACGGCATGACGATCTGGTACAAGTCTAGATGGGCAGGAAGAGGCCACTCCACATGTGAGGACTCACTTGAGTGCACATGAGGTTTACTCATACACAACCAGTCAGTTGTATCCTTTTGGGACATTGGACATTGCTTTCAATTTTGTTGTCAATTCACAAGTCAAAATGTTAATGTGAGCACCTGCAGCATTTCCTCTCGGGCTGCATCCAAAGCCTGTTTTCTTCACTATAAATGAACCTTGTGGCCCTGAACTCAACCTTAGAGAGACTTTAGACCTGCGTAAAGGAATAGTTTAACATTTGGGAAATATGCTTGCTGAGAGACAAACTTGAGGAACATTGCACTTTCAACTCTGCACAGCAAATATGAGGCCACAGCTAGCAGTAGGTGAGTTAAGCCTGCTAAAGGAGTGTAGGTGCTACAGACAGCTTCCAACCATCTTGATCACTGAAAACACAGAGATACCCCGTGCGACCAACACTGTTATATTGGCTCACAAGCCTTTGGCCATCGCAGACAGAGGCAAACAAATAATCACTTTGGACCCAGCAAAATTTAAAAAATAATAAAAAAAGAAAAGATTTATAATTAATCTATATCCAAATGTTACCATAATACTAAAAATAGGGGACTAAAGACTGAAAATTGGGGGAAACGGCCCACCTAACCCTGTCCACCGATAAAAAAGATTACAAATTAAAGAGGACATATTATACTCATTTTAGGGTCTTAGATTTTGGATTTCAGACTCCTGTTTACCACAAGACACAACTGACCAAACAGAAAAGTCTGTAGATCTTCAGAAAACTGTGACTCACGCCCTCTCTCTCCCTAGTATTTTCTGTATTCTCTCAAAATGGTCTGTGTCGGTCACTCCTCCTGTCCCGCCTCTATGCACGTCTCCACACTCAGCAGTACTCACACCCCCTTTACTGACACAAAATAAACGCAGCTAGGACACTGATAAAATGTTACTTCAAACTCACGTCTATCACTCTTCAACACGACAAAGCAACGTGCGCTCCTTTAGCAGTGGTTCAGCCGTTAATGTGCTCATTTTGAGAAAGTAAATAAATCCTCATGGAATAAATCCACAAGAAACACTTTATTGGAGCTAAATCAAACAAAGTGCTGACAGTAATCCGTGAAGCAGAGAGCAGCCTGTGTCTGAGCAGAGTGGGGGAGGGGCCGGGCACAGCGCTGTGTGCACGATCTATAAGAAAGTCCAGCACGCATTAACGTCACTGGAAAAACACTGGGGAAAATAATCACTGTAAAACACAGCCTGTAGAGCGCACTTCCAAATGCATGAACCTCATGATGCGATGCTTTGGCATCATTTAACATGAGTATCCAACATTGTGACAACATTTACAGGTCAGAAAAGATGGAAAACACAAAAGCTCTCCTTCAACACGTTATATCTCATTTTAAAACAGTGCAGTGTAGAGGTCAAAACTAAAACCGTTGCCTGGTTGCCCAGAGCAGTGTCACCCAGCTTAGGTATAAACAAATTTAAAGGGTTTACAGCAGTTGGTCTTGATCCTCCACAAGCCCTCCAAAAATCTAAAAATGTGTTTATATGAATGGAAAGTTATAACAGGTTGAATGCAATGTATAAAAATGGAACAATGACAACCCACTACTTAAAAGATTATAAGAGATGAGCTAATCTAAGTTAGGCTCCGCCTCCCACTCAAACTGTAAACAGAAGAATAAAAAAAATCACAGAATGAAAAATAGCCAAATCATCCAAACACTGAGCAATTATTTAACCACACTGATCATGCCACAGACTCGATTACGGAGGTGGAGGCCGTGCGTGAGGGCCACCAGTCGGAGGTCCTGCTGAGCATCGCTGAGGAGTTTTCTGCTGACCTCTGCTTCACCCTGGTGTTCCACGGTCGCCAAGGCAACCTGGACCTGGTGGCGGAGTCGCCAGAGGAGGCTCAGGCCTGGATCCAGGGTCTGCGCAAACTGATTCACAAGACTCAAACCATGGATGAGAGGGAGAGGCTGGACCAGTATCCTTTTACTGTAGCTCACTGTGTTTAGTTATCTGAAGAACTCTCTGGCTGATTTTGAGAAAAATTTTGAGAAAATTTTAAAAGCTCTTTCAGTCTGAACTGTTACTCCACAGCTGCTCTGATCCGCAGTTTTCCTCAGCGTCTGCTCCTCAGGTGGGTCTGGGACTGGTTTCAGAAAGCTGACAAAAACAAAGATGGGAAGATGAATTTCAAAGAAGTAAAGAAACTGCTGAAGATGATGAACGTTGACATGAATGAGGAACACGCTCTGCACCTCTTCACAGTGAGTAGATACTATTGCTTCTAAGGGGAGAAATTCTAACATGGGTGGAAAATAATATTTCGGGCTGAAACACTGGTGTAAGGAGTTTGAACTATGTAGGAAACCCAAAACATTCCAAAAGTGAAACAAATAGATTGATAAAGTTCTCTTTTATTTCCACAGATGGCTGACAAATCAGAGAGTGGCTCTTTGGAAATCGAGCAGTTCGTCCATTTCTATAAGCTGCTGACTCAGAGGGATGAGGTGTGGAAAGTTTTCCAGGATTACTCTGGAGATGGAGAGAAGTTATTGTTGGAGGAGCTGGAAAACTTCTTGAAGATTGAGCAGCAGGAGGGAGAGCGGAGCGTTCAGCACGCTCCAGAGCTGATCGACCGCTATGAACCGTCTGAGTCAGGTAGAGATGGATGTGACTGCAGAGGTGCATCCTCATATGTTGCTGTCACAGAGGCTGGAACCCAAAGAAACGTTGCATAAATGCACAACTTTAAAAAAAATCCAGCTGCAGTTCTAAGACTAAAGATTTATTCTACTTAAACATCAAATGTTATCTCAGAAAATTTGGAGTGAGGTAGCACCGATTGGCTTTTCTTATTCATACCCTCCTCATACTGCTGTAGATCAGAATAGGTTTGCACTGTTTGAGGGTCTAGGTTAGTTTATTTGCACAATAAAATTTGCACAAAAGTTCAAAGCAACAAAATGAAACCAATTGTGTGGTTGAGATAAAAAAAACAACACTAAGGGTTGTAAGGGTATCTCCCCTAAGTAGACAATATAGACGAACATTGAATCATAAAGCAGATATTAGTTAAAATAAAACAAAACATTGTAAATAGAAGATACTAGAAATGTGAAGTGTCATTAAAACCCCTATTTAATGCTGTGTGTGTGAGTGTGTGTGTGTGTGAAATATTAGGATAACTCCTATATCTGTTCTTGTAAACAAATACATTTGAACAGTATTTATGATATAAATCGAGAACAGCTGAAGTTTCTGAAATAAATTAATTTGAAAATGTTTCACTCCCGAAAAAACCTTTCTGTATCAAGTGGAGGTTTTTTTTAAGCCTACTGTGATGATTTGAACCCCCAATCAAGGTACAAGGTGGACCTTTTGTGTCTGAAATGCCAAATGTGAAGGTGTGCTAGAATTTTTTAGCTTTTAAGATTTGACATTTTAATATTATATTCTTATGCAAGATGTGTTTGGGCTCTAAACTGTTCTGAAATTGATTACACACTGATAGGCCAACTCTTTTCTCATCTTGCCAAGTATAAGCACTTGCTGGAACATGTTACCACACTGCGATCCTTGTGATGTCTTAATTTAAAGAATTTCTTTTTGCTTTCAGTTTGATTGCAAAGAGAAATGGAATCAAGGCTAGGTGGTGAATTAAAACATAACATGGGATATTAGTGTGTGATGGAATTTGAGAATGTTGCTTAATAATATTTGTGAACATTAAAATAGACTGTGCATCTGCCCACTGAAGTCTCGGCGGTTAGTGCTCAGTCTCAGTGGTTATATTTATACATTTAGGCAAACAAGAGTCCACAGACGCACAAGCTTCTCTTTGAGGCAGGGCTCAAGCACAGCAAATATTTGAGCTAAATGCTAAAGTCTGCACGCCAACATGCTCACTGTAGCTATGCTAAGGTGCTTCTTTTTTGCAGGTAGTAGTTCACAATTCACAATCATGGTTTGGCTTTTTAGCAGGTACACATTTGCTAAAAAGCAGTGCAGCTAAAGGTTAGTTGTTGGTTTTACAGACATTTGCTCATTAAAGGATTTGACAAATTAAAATTTTGTAATGCTGGATGAAAAGACAAAGTAACACGAAAGTGATTTGAATTTTAGGGAAGGTAAATATCTTAATAGAATTTAATGGTAATCCATCTCGTAGTTTTGTTGTACTGTACTAATGTTTTGTGACCGATCTGATTCTGTTGAACGGGTCTGTAGGAAGAATGAAGGGATCTGACTTGTGCCTGGGAGCCGTTCTTTTGATTTAGCGATCATGCTCTGCCCAGTTTTCAGCTGTCCTAATCCACCCACTCACTCCCCTTCTCTGGATCAGCCAGCCATGAGCCTGACACCACCAAGTCTGTAAAAATTCATTCTCTGGGAATCATGAGTGTCTGTACAAAGTGTCAGAGTTTCACAGCAAACCACAAACCATTTAAAAATGACTTCATGTTGGACAAAAGTGCCACACTAACCAACAACCAGTCAATCAATCAACCGCTTTCAATACATCTAGCAGAAAAATATAACATGATGCAAGAGTGAGTGTACCTTTTTCTAGTCAACTTACATTTGATTATATACTCCAGCAACTCAGCAAAGACTTACATCAAGCGCCACTGCCTCTTGATCAGTGAACACTGAATCCAGAGTCTTTTATTTAGAGTCATGGTGGTCAGTTTTCAGAAATGCACTGCACAAGTGACTATCAAAGTTTTAACAGCTAAATAAACCAGACTTTGCATCTGTTTCAACACCATCTGTGTCCTCCCCTCTGCACAGCCAAGAAGCAAGGCGCCATGTCGTTCGATGGCTTCCAGATGTATCTCTGCTCAAAGGAGGGCTCCATATTTAATCCTGAGCATCGAGAGCTTCACCAGGACATGAGCCAGCCGCTTAGCCACTACTTCATCTCCTCCTCACACAACACCTACCTCCTGGAGGACCAGCTCCGAGGACAAAGCAGCCTGGAGGCGTACATCAAGTGAGGGCTGCTGCACGCACCAAATGCATCACAGCTTATTCCTCGTATTTGTTTTAACTGCACAGAAGTTTGGCAATCAAAATAAAGCATGCAGAGCTGAATTAGGAGTACCTGTCAGAGATCAATAACTGTGTGTGTGCATATAGGGCCCTGAAGAGAGGCTGCCGTTGTGTGGAGGTGGACTGCTGGGACGGCAGTGACGGGGAACCGGTTGTGTATCATGGTCACACTTTGACTTCCAAGATCCTTTTTAGAGACGTCATTTCCACGCTGAAAGAGTACGCCTTCAAGGTGAGCAGTGATATTTGAGTTTTAAAGGTTTGGTTCACTTTAGGGAAATTCATAATAAAACATCCACATCAATTTGCAAATATGTGTGCAGAATTTAGGAAAAATACTAGAAATACACAAACATGTTGCAAACACACCTTACACAAAATAAACAAACATGCAGTAAATACAGAGGATGTTAGTACTGAACACAACTCAGACGCACTTGATGTTGTGACTATTTGTGAATAATTAAGTTAGTGTAGTTGCATCGTTCATCACCTGGTCGTGTTTGTGTGGTGGACTGACATCATGCTACTCTACTCTGCCAGAGAGTCTCCTCAGAGAGTAACTGCCGCCGCCTGACTTCAATAACTGAGTCACAAACACTGGGGAATGTTTTTTATTGAGGTCGGTCTAACAGAGGCATAACTTAAATCTGTACAACGCGGCGACATTCACAGTCGCCGGGCCGGTGGTGCAAGACAAACCCCTGGTTGTAATCTCCTGCCACTATTTCCAAAGTTGAGAAGTTTGAAACGTAGCTTCCGCTACGCCACCAATATGGCGTTCGTTGAAGGTGTGAAGTGTCCATCGTTCCACACTCACGTTTTGAACTGTTTTGAGTGCACGAGTAGTACACTCCACTTTGCACACTTATGAACTCAAAATATTAAGTGTTAGTACAGAAGTATGAGATTTGGAACACAGTATAAGTGTTCCATTACCGTAATTGGTTTATTGTGATCTGAGCGGGCTTAACTGATAAAGAATAGGTTAGACACATACTGATTTAGATTATTTGTTGTAAGGTCCAGAAAGAGACAGGTGAGAAAACAGCGGATTGCTGAACATCCCACCTGTGTAGAGAGGAAATAGCAGTATTCACCTCTTCTTGGTCGTCTCGGGGGGTAATGTGCTTAGCTGAAGAAACATGTTATTGTTGTGTTATTGTATTGTATTATTTACACGGTTGATGTCCCAGCTGAGTGGTCTGCTCCACCTAATTGCCTACACCAGGGAGGGTGTAGGCAGGTAGTTGCTTCAAATAAGAGTGTTGATGTCAGTGTCTCATGGTTGCACGTACAGAAGGCAGTAAAAGTCAAAGGTGAGTCATGCCTCTTTGTTGAAAAAATTAGTTAATCTGACAATCTGTCAAAACTCAAGAGCAAAATTTCTTCTGTGAACAGTCACATGTTGTGAATAAAGAGTCTTTTTAAAAACGCGTTTTCTGTGTAATAACAGAGACACTGAAATGTCTCGATGTGGCATCTCACACATGCTGCAGTGCATGCGTGCCACATATCGAGGCTGAGTCTTCAATGCAGCTGCTGAAGTTTGAGTCCAGACGAGGCAAGATGTATTTCCATTCAGAGACACAAACATCTAAAAACTGTCTTTATTTGTTTAAAGTTGTTGCACGGCTACAAACCACTAAAGGTGCCCGAAAAGGACTTTGTGTGCAGAGGAAACTGTGAAGTCCAGATGTGTTGGTTCTAACCTCCAGAAATCAAAATATACCCCTGCAGACTGACCCACACGGAATACAACCAGGAACCTCTCATGTGTCTCCAGTTCTCTGTTTCTTTTACACAAAAACTTTCCTACTCATCTTTAGGAAGATAAAATGTAGACACTGTCTTGAAGGATTGTACCAAATAATCCCTAATAGAAACATGATACCCCATGTTTAAAACACCCCTGGGTTTGCTGGGGCTGTCAGAGTATCAACATAGATAAGACAGAGAACAGATGAGCTTTAAAAGCCTGTGCTTCATTTTAAGTTCTGTACGTTTCTTCTTTTTCCTGCCCGTCAGGTGTCTGACTTCCCAGTCATCCTGTCCCTGGAAAATCACTGTTGTGTGGAGCAGCAGACGGTCATGGCCAAACACCTTCATCAGATCTTAGGTGACACATTACAGACCAGCCTGCTGGATGGACAGATCCCCCAACAGCTTCCTTCACCACAGGTTACACTCTGGATTTTTTTTCCATTTATTTATTTATTAATATATAAATAAATTCATCAGGCGAGATTTCATTTTTCCCTTCAACATATCATAAAACAAAAAGCACAAATGCTTCAGAATCATCAGCCTCTTGTTTGATGAGCTTTCCACAGTTGAAACAATCTGTTTTGTCGGTGAATCACCCCCAAAGTTGAGTGCAATTGAGAGAACGACATGCAACTTTGATGACTAACCAGCAAAACTTAGATTTGTCAGCGATGGCTACATAGTTTACATAAGCCCCGCCCATTTCCCCCGAAATAGCTTTATCAATCAGATATGGTGTTTCATTACATTTTGTTCATACTCAATAAATGTTACAGAAAGTGGCAGAAAATGTGTGACAGCGTTAGTTAAAAAGAACGTCTGAGTCAAAATCCTTCTTCACGCTAATAAATTAAATTTGCCTTTTTTCTCTTTGCAAAATAAAAGCCTTAGTTTGAATTATCTTTACGCTAGAATACAGGGTTCATGGTTGTGTTACGTTTAGTCTTTCACTGAATTTTTGAAGTCTGGTGTGAAGCTTCAGTACACGTTTTGCACTGAGTTTGTGATAAAGTTTTAGACATGAAATGTTTCAGAAAACATCCTTCCACATCTGGAGGAAACTGAGTTATCATTAACAATTCAGAGTCATATCAAAGATTAATGGGGTGCTTTGTGTCTTGTCATCCATCTGACCTGATGAGCAATAACATAACTTCCGAACTCTTTTCCATTAGAGCACTTAGAGCAATCAATGCTAACTTGAAGTAATGGCGAATGAATGCTATAAGGAATTCCATCGGAGTTTTGCCAATGAAATAGCGGCACATTGCTGCATTTAGTTAGAGACAGCCAAGTGCAGGATGATGGACCGCCTCCGGGAGAAGACTGTCCACTGAGGACAGCAACTCAAAAGTTGTGACATCTGAGCGTCTCACGCTGGTCTGTCGTGCAGTCCAACACTCATGCAGCAGATTCAGATCAGTATTATATATCATATATTAATATGTAATATGTATAATATTGTAATATTATAATGTAATATTATAATAGTTATATTTTGTATAGTCCGTGTCTGGGTTCCATTTCACTGTTTGTAGTTTTTTTTTTAAATTAATCACCGGCTCATTATACATTATCCCTCTTAGCACATGGCACACCCCTAAATCCTTCAATAATGTCACACAAAATAATGATTAAAAGAGATTTTATTGATAAAATGGGGCAGACCAGGCTTTTTCTCCACAGTACGGTTTGCCGATCACATTCTGTACTGATGCATAAAATGAACGCAGGATCTTGTTTAGGCTCTCGGCATCAGAGCTGTCAAAATCTGTTACCAGTTTCTTCTCCTCTAACCAATCTCTAAACACATTCATTGCCCATCCCGTGCTCTTCTTGGTGTTTCGTCCATGTTCGTCCTCCTCAGTTCTGTCTGTCTGTCTCTTGTCCAGCTGTTTGTGCCTTTTCACCTCTCTTGCCTTTTCTGCACCGTTCTTTTCTTTTCTTTTCTTTTCTTTTTCTTCACTGGGGAAATGGTGTTTTTCAGCCACACATCCAGTGTTTTGTCCTCTCCAAATATATTAAATGACATATTACTGAAATACTCCATTAGTGCTTTTGCGGTTACAGTATCCTGCCATCAAAGGTTAGGTGGTAACCATGGAAGCGCCTGCATAGCAACGGTGAAAATAGCCTATTATATGGAGCAGCGGTGAACTCTTTGGAAACAACCACTGCTGAACTGACCAATCAGAATCGAGTATTAAAGCCAGCCATGTGCTAAATTTCAGCATGAGATGAGATTAAGCTAAACTGTCGAGTCTGCTTATCAGTGCTTTCAAATTAGCAGGAAAATGCTACAGAAGAAGTGGAAGGGATATCACATCAAAGTCTGTGTCGGTTTTCATCACAGGAACTGAAGGGGAAAGTTCTGCTGAAAGCCAAGAGGATCGGCGGACTAGAGGCCTGTCTCGATGAAACCCTGACAGATGAAGCTAGCGACGAAGAGGAGACTGCCAACGGTGAAGCTGAGAGCGCAGAATCTGCTGAGTCCTTGAACCACAATGCAAAGGTAGATGATAGAGATGCGCGGATCATCCAGATCCGCATGTCCAATTTAATAATCCACCCGTCACCCACCCTGAATAATTAATTATCCCATTTACAGATGTGCAACCCGCGCCCACCTGTGTGGGTATTTCAAATAATTATCATTTCTGGTTTTCCCAGATAGTTGTTGTGAGATCCCTGCAATGCATTTTCGGTGCAGCAGCAGTAGCACTTGAAGCAGGGGACACTCTGAGAGGAGATTTAAACGATCAATAGCACTGTGTCTCTGCTGCTCTGCACAGTGTGTGCAAATGATCGCACATTACACCCAGCCAGCGGGTACCCGCAGGGCCTGGGGAAAACCCTGCTGTCACCAGTAGATAAATCAAACACTTTATGAGGCTGACACCCTTTTTATTTGAAGAGCGACTTCATGCTTAATTTTGCAGGTTTTCCTTAAAGTGGGAGCCAAGGAGGACGGAAATAGAAAACAAAGACATCAAAAGTGATAGTAAATCAAGACAGGGGTGAATGGACCTTGATAGTGAGGAGAGACAGGAAACTGGGTTGGGACATCAGAGACAGTGCGGCAAGACTGAGGGGAGATAGTGGAATGAAACAGGAAACAGGGATATTTAAAAGAAGGACGTTAAAAGCATCCAGTGGGCTTCTTAACTGTGGGAAAAAAAAATCTGTTTGAAGAGATCTGACCATACGTTTTATTGTTAAAGGTAACGTGTAAGTTTTTGTTATTGCATCTGAGCCATTGCTCACACTAACAGCTGTTTACTTACTGTTAGAAAGAAAATGCAAGTTTACCATCAAACTTCTGTCCTTTACTTGCTTCACCAAAAGCTGCCTCCATCGGTGGAGAGCAACACAATTTTAACTACTGCTTTGCTTATTTTCCTACCATATCTTTTCCTTTACTGAAACTAACATGCTAACTAGTTAACGCTGAGGTGGGCAGCTTCTGGAAATCAGGTTAGCTGTAGCATGAGACTCCTAAGGAAGCAACTCCGCCACACGCTCCCCTTCCTGGTTTTACTCCTACTTTTTTGTTTTTGTTGTCGCTCTCTCTTTTAAGTCCAGTTTGCACTTTGAAAAATACTTCAGAAGAGTTCACCACACTCATGACAAGAGGATGAGCTAAAGTTCCAGAAAGCCAAACAGACATTGTGCAGAGAGGAGAGGAAATTTCTGCACACTTAGATCCATGCGAGTATCATTTAGTGAATAGAAAGCCAAGCTTTCGGTCACAAGACCTTCATCAAGGCAAACTGAAAAAAGGCCAGTCTTCACCAAAGGTTCAAGACGAGATTGAGACGGCTGAGGGACTGACTGATACTGTTGTTTCAAGGCTGATACGATACAGATTATCAGTCAAGGATACTGATAACCGATACTTCTGGCCAGGCCTGGCGCCAGGATTTTTTCTCTGCCATGCTAAGGAGGGGCTAGACCAACACATGGGGGTGCGACGGTCTTGATTTTTATTTTCTACCCACACTTTGATCAGAAAACAGTGACGCTGCATGCACGCAGTGGGCTGAGTCGATATGTGCGACGACGAATGGTGAATTCAAGTTCTTCTCACAGATCGAGAAGTTATTTCGACTTCTTTTTTTTTTTTTTTTTAACTTTTTTAACTTTACACTTAAGGTGGAACAGAGCATGTTAGTGGAGCTGAGCGGTAGAAATCCCCACTCACAGCTTGTACAGCTTTCTACTCTCTCCCACCGCTCCGACAGTCAAAGCTGCTTCTGCTCAGTATCACTCAGTGCCCAACTCAGGTTTTGCCCCCCAGCAAGCCAAATGACGTCAGATTGACATCGTCT
>JAQLOL010000005.1:24833501-24845563 GCA_029783665.1 Naso thynnoides | reverse complement strand
CAGGTTTGACTTACTTCCCTTTATGAAACAGAGAACTCAGAGTTTCCCTCATTTCAGGCTGAACAGACTCAGAGTTTTCACTGAACCTGCTTCATGAAACGAGCCCCTGGGCTCTGAACAGTAAACACTTCACTTATTTATTACATAGCGAAACTCTGCTGGACAAACTAGGTAATTACACCATTTTGTATCACTAATCAAAGCTTTTGCTTTGCAAGCGATATCAGTGCATATCGGAGAACATAAATGCCAATACACATATATCTGCAAAAGGCTGATGATATGAGCGGAGCGATATATGGGTTCGGCTGTATTCAAGGTACTAAAGTATAAACATCAAACGATTTGTCCTGCTGATACCTGTGTGCTTGGTCATGTGATACTTCAGCTGAGTTGCCCACTTGCATTTGTAGCCACACTGTGGACAGAGGTACTTCTTCTCTTCTTGGTGAACCCTCGTGTGAAGCTGAGAATTTATTACAAGACAAAAAAGACAAAGAAACATTTATCATATTAACTTTTTACTGTTTTATTTACACCTAACCAACCAAACCAATGAGGGCAACCAGAGGCAGAGTAGGGCGGGTCTTTCCAAAAAAGGAGTGGGCTCCATAATAACTTGACCAAGATACTGTTTGTACTGATATTTCTGTAAAAAAATGACCTAACTGAATCATCTGTCATACAAAAAAAGCACATTTCATAAACTTTTATCATATAGATAGAAACTTATCCCGCAGACTTTGCACTTACCTTCAACCTCGACGGATCCGTGCAGGTGTAACTGCACTGCTCACAGCTGTAGGGCTTCTCCCCGGTGTGGATGCGAATGTGCCACGTGATCTTCTGCTTGTTCCGGGTTGAATAGTCGCAGTCTGTGCATTTGTAAAGCCGCTTGCCTCCGTGTGAACGGAGATGCTGCTCGAACACCAGCTGATGCCTGCAGGCAAACTTACAGGTGCTGCACCTCAGCGGCTTGTCGTCTGGGGATCCGTCCTCATGTTCGTTCAGAAGATGATTCGCTAGTTGCTGCCTTGTTTTGGTCGCGAAGGAGCACAGCTGACACTGATGAGCCATGTGTGTTCTCTGATGGTTCACAAGGCTTTCTCTCGCGTTAAAGGACTCCTGGCAGGTGGGGCACTTCAGCTGAGGGTGCTTGCTCTCTTGGTGGCTCTTCAGCACGACCTCACTGCAACATGTGTAGTCACACTGCTTACATGAGAAACAGGTCTGGAGCTGGTGAGCGCGTTTGCAGTGGTTTCTCAGTGCAACTTCGGAGCTGAACTGAGCATCACAGTGAGTACAGGCATGCTGTAGCTCCCCTGTGTGGCATCTGAGATTATGCCGCTTCACGTCATCAAGCGTGTAGCCGCTGAAGTCACACAGTGGGCAGAAGTGTGTAGGTTGTTTGTCGTGGATGCGCATCTTGTGCTGACGCAGTTTAGTCACAGCTCCAAAAGTCTTTCCGCACACATCACAGCTGTGACGGCCAATTCCCGTGTGCAGAGACTCGTGCTCCTCCAAGCGATAGCGCCTTGCGGTGCTAAAAGGGCAATACTGACAGTGGTGAGGTTGTGCACCTTTGTGCTTGAGTGCAACATGTTGGATCATGCATCGTTCTTGTTTACAGGTGAAAGAACAGAGCTGGCAACGCAGCTGTTTAGGTTTAGCATCACCAGTCTTACTTTTCTTATGAGCATACAGGATGTGACGCGTCAAAGACGTTTTGGATTTAGTTACAAATGAACACATGGTGCACTGGACCTCATCTGGCTTCAAGCAGCCTCTCTTCTCATGACTGTGTAACGTCCTTTTCTGATTGCACTTAAATGCACAGTTTGGACAAGAAAAGATTGGACGTCGGTCACAAACTTGTCCTGTTTGTTCAGTGTGCTCTTCCACAAAGTCCTCTTTTGCTTTGCCTGACTTGTTGCCACACTCACTCTCCACTTCTGAAACAATCTGATTCTCATTTTTCTGTAAGGTTTTCCTGCAGGTTGAGATGTGCCGCTCAGCTGTTTGAAGCTTGACCGATAAAAAGCCGCACTGCTTACATTTATATTTCCCATCTTTTTTTGTGTAAAGGGACTGCAGCGGAACATCTCTCTGACGCTTTTTTGTACGTTTAACTTTCAGACACCTCTGAATTTTGTTTATCTGTTGTTCTGATTCACTAGAAGTATCATCAGCAGAGTTTTTAGAGTTTGTTGAAAGAGCTGTATGAACTTCTGCATCTTGTTGATGAACTTTCTGATCATTTGAATGTGTGCAAATTCCATTTTCTGAATCATTTCCCTCATCTTGCTGTTTTAATCCTTCCTGATTTATGATAGACTTTTCCTCTGCAGTCAATCGTGCATGTGAAACACCGAGGAATATCCTTGTTTTTCGTGGAAGTGACGGGCATTTCTTGGCACGGTGGCTTTCAAGGCCTCTCCTCTGTTTGAACTGTGCACCACAAGCCTGGCACTTGTGTCCCCTTATCCTAGCATGGCACAAAGCCTGGCAGTGGTACTTCAAAGACGTCTCCTTACCGGTTACATAAGAACACCGATCGCAGCGATAAACATCTGTTGTTGGCACCAGCAGCATCTGCACTCGTCCCTCCAAAATCATGGCTTCCGCTTGGTCCTTGTCATGCTTCCTCATAGCTTTCAGCCAGAGTTCAGATCCCGCTGACTGATTCTGGGAACTGGATCTGATTGTCCCACAGTCATTCTCCCCCTCAGCTGTTTGAGTCTCACTTAGTTGACCTGTATGAGCCAGAGGCTCGTAGCTGTCGTCTAAGTCACTTAGTCCAGATTCTGCCTCTGCCATAGCGACATCGTCTTCCACTAATGAAGGTGAAGGAACGTCTTCTTTCTCTTGTGGCACATCAGAACCATTACCCTTTAAAATGGGTGAGCTCAGAGTTTGATTTGCACCATTTCCTTCTTCATTTAGCAAAGAGGGGGCCTGATAATCAGTGGCTGACAGTGTTGTTAAAACAAGAGTGCAGTACTCCTCAGGACTGCTCACAGATGGAGGACTTTCTGAAACACCTTCATTAACCACCTCTTGAGAAACGACATCGAAAACCTCCACAGAATCAACATTTTGGGAATCAGCTAAAGTTTCTTTGCTGGCGCTGTGATCTGCTGAGACAAGATGATCAGATTGTTCTCTTTGAGATGTTTGATGACCTTCAGGAGTGGGCTGTTCAGACGGCTTATTGTAAAAGTCCTGCGAGGCCTCAGTGGAGTTCCTCTCCCTCTCCTTTCGAGCGTAGTTCTCCAGCCACGCTTTGTCTCCTGGAACGTAGCCGTGAGCTTTCCTCTTGTGCAGGAAGAGGCTGATGCTGCTGAAGGAGGAATAGAAGCAGAGGGCACAGCGAAACTCTCTGAGCTTCGTATGTTTGCAGTTCTCATGGTTTTGAAGGGCCTGTCTGTAGCAGCTCGTGTATGTGCAGTATTTGCACTTATAGACGGACGGTTGTTTGTCCTCCCCAGAATGTTTGGCCAACATGTGATTACGAAGCTCATATTTGCGTTTGCAGGCATAAGCACAGATCTCACACATGAGTGATTTGTCCTGATGACGTAATTTGTGGCTGTTTAGCTGGTCCATGCGGTGACAGCGGTATGGGCACTGATCGCACTGATACCTGCGAGACGAGACAGGAAGTTCAGTCACAACAGCACACAGAATATTGAAACCACTTTCAAGGCCGTTCACAAAGCAGGAAGAGAACTTCTGCACACTGGGATTCACTTTTTCTTCCACATGGTCTCAGTGATCACTACAAGGTGTTTCAAGCTACTGATGAACAGAACTGTTTAGAAACCCGAGTGTGTAGAGTAGATCAGTGGTATCCAGGGTGGACATGGCACCCTTGGGTGCCATGAGGAAGGACCAAGGGCGCAGAAAATGAAAACGAAATGACAACACATCCACTATACCTTCATATCATCCTTTTCAAACCAATTAAAAAAGAAGAAAAATCAAGAAATAACCTCAAACTCGGATTTAAAACTCTGTTGAATGAGTAGAAATGACAGCTGAGTGCTACTTCTGAACAACATGAAGAAAAAAAAAAAGCCAATCTTGCATCCTTAATTTAAGATGAACTCTACAGCAGGTTTTCAATGGGGGGCAGATTTGATCATGTGAAAATGCCCATGGACCAGCGGCCCCTGCTGATATTTTTTTTTTAAATCATGAAAGGTAAAAGGTTTGCCGTGTTAGCGATTAGCATGGCCCCTTGCTAGCTTGCTTTGGTGGTATTTTCATTTGACTCACAGGCCCGCATGAAGGATCGCTGTTGTGAGGCCAAGACAGCGTCAAGTTGTTTTCCTTTTTCAGCATGGTCGCTCCCTGATAGCTCGTCGTACGCATTAGCATGTTTTGTCTGGTAATGTCTCTGTACATTGAATCTCTCACACATGGTGACAGCCTCTTGGCAAATTAGGCGAACGCAACTGTTTCAGTTTTAGTGAAAAAATCTTCTAATTTCCATCTCGCGTGGCAGCAGCAGCTCTCAACATCAACTTTCCTCTTTTTATCTACAGTCGCCATGGCAGAGACTGGCTGGTGGGGTCACAGCACGGGTCACACAGCCAGGTGAAGTTACAGAGTGGTGCTGCCACCATGAAATGAACAGAGAAATTTCATTTTGAACCTGCATGATTTCTTGATGCTGTTTGACAGTACCAGCAGGCCATAAATAATACAGATGTAGATGGAAGCTGTGGGTCGCGTAAAATCTGAACTTGTGCCATGATTGGCCCTCGGGCCGAACTGTGGACACGTCTGCTCTACTGGTTAAATAAAGCCTAACAGCCTCAAAAGGCTTACTTTACCTGAAATGTTTGCATGCCAAATTGTACCACAGTTAAAAAAAATGTTTGGCAACCACTTGTGTGGATGCTGTTGCCTATGAGTATCTTTAGCTACTGTTCAGTTTTATGCAAGAACACGCCTCAGAGGGGATTTTAAATGATTTGAGCTAAACTGACCTCTGCTCAGGTTGAGGATGGATGGAAATATGCATGGAATTGTATTATTTCACCAAACTACAAGCTACATAACAATAATGATGATAAAAGATCCACAGTATCATCTGGATTTGTGCAGCATAAATACAAGTTAAGGTTTCTATATTGCTAAAGTTGAGACGGCAGAAAAAAAAGGGAGCAGCGTCTCAAACATGCAGTAGATTTGCTTTTTTTTTCCATCACCGTTTTGTCCTTTGTTTGAGGTTTGCTGCTGGCATTATTTCACATCCTGACAGATCTGACTGCTCATGGACTTAACAAGTTAACTTGTGCATCTTGCCCAACACACGACCTTTGATTTTAAGGACTTACACTCCCAACATTCCAGGGGAATATAGAAAAAAGGAACAAATGTACATTTAGGAGAAAGTCTGCTTGTGGCATCACAGACTGAACTAAAGTAACGACCGAGTCAAAGATGTCAGCCACAGTTTGTACACTGCATGTTGTTAATTGCAGCATCCACAGCAGCTGCAGACACATCTGTCCACCCAGTCTGACAAAACTAAAACAAAAACATCAGTCTCTACCTGAGGTCTCCAGCATGTTTCCTCATATGAACATTGAGATAGTGTTTCCATTTAGTCACGTATCCACACTCAGCGCACATGAAGTTCTTGTCGTCTGAGTGAGTGAGCATGTGTTTGGACAGGTAGGACTCATCTCGACACCTGAAGTCACACTGGCTGCACTTATGGGGCTTCTCACCTATTACAGAAAAAAAAAAAAAAGATGTCGTGCTCTTACAAGAGCTTTCCAAACAACAAATGTAAACACTGCACATCAGATGAAGTTAAACATGTTTTCCTTCCTCACCACTGTGCATCAGCATGTGCCGCTTCAAGCCGCGTTTATGCGATGTGACGTAGCTGCACTGTGGGCAGCGATGGATCTTCTCATTGGCGTGTAAATGTCCGATGTGCTGCTCAAACTCCACAGGGTTAAACGTGACGAAGGAGCAGAAGTCACAGCACAGCTCGTCATTTCCTGGGTGCCCGAGCCGCTGGTGCTGGAGGAAGAGGGTCTTATTGGAGCAAGAGAACTCACACTGTGAGCAGTGGTAGGCGAGATGTGTGCGATAGTGAGCTTCCATGTCTGTCTTGCTTTGAAAGATGGCACCGCAGGCATGATGACGACATTCTACAGCCGTGACACCATGAGCTTCATCAGTGTGTCTGAGAAGTTCTTTGCGTAAAGAAGTCTGAAAAGAACAACCCTCTTGAAAGCAGGCCAGTGGCTTCCCGTCTGACGGGACGTTGTGTGTCTTCATGTGAGCTTTGAGCCCCCTGCTCTGGCGAAATCTTTGACCACAGGTGGGGCAAGGATAGCTCTGACTGTTCACATCACCGTCTGCCTCTTTGGCATGCATGCTGATGAGGTGGCGGCGGACTGCGTTCCGCTCCACAGCAGAATATTCACACAAGTGGCAACAGTGCACCTTCTCACCGGCCTCACGGAGTCTGTGTATGCGCAGTTTGCTCTTGCTGGTGAAGTAACGCTTGCAGGTGGGACACTGAAGACTTGGATCAGGGAAATGTAAATGGAGATGCTCCTGCAGGTGGGAGCGCATCTTGAAACAGCGGCGACACTTGGGGCAGATGTGGGTGCGATAGATGTGCTCAGATCCCTCCGCAAGGTACTCTGATGGCAAAAACACATCAAATTATGTAAATGGTTCCAGAGTTTGTGATGAAAGCAAGCATGTTTTCCATGGAGACATTTAAACAAAAAAACATATTCAGTCTTTTTACTTTGTTCTTTCCCCAGATGTTTGTTGGTGCCCTCACAGTGATGGCTGAGTTCCATTTAGCTGTTTCAGTCTCAGGGTCCTGGCATTGTGCACGCTGACTCACTGTCGCACTGTCACTTGTCTGGCCTTCCGTCATGACCGTGTCCCTAACCACTGATCTGATCCAACACCGCTAGGCTGCCTGAAACTGTGACTGCAAGTCAGGCTTTACGGCCTGACATCAGAGGCCAGAGACGAGTGAGTACTGTCAAGACAAGCAGCGGGATCCATGGGAATGCTTCCCAGAGTGGAAACAGTTACAGCTGCACATTATGTTTATCTGAATGTCTGACACACATACCTAAGTTTTCTATTCGTGTGTCCATATGAAGTGCAAACAGAAAGCAGGTCAGTGATATGGATGGGACAGTTATCGTTTTTAAAAACACCCACAATAATTTCATCATGGTGAATTTTCATGAATCACATAATCGTCATAATCTTGAATTAAAGTGTCTGCTATGAATAACCTAATACAGTCCTCATTATACATGCAAGTGAACAGTGAACAGTCCACACTAACCCTAATTCAAGCTGAACTTTATTAAAGAACAGAGTACCTTTACTCAAAAAGGATGGATCTTTTCATTTAACCTTTATTTATGCAGGGATACCTCACAATTTATCATTACATTATTTGTTTATCTAATTATTTTGATCAAGATGTGTCCCCTATAAACTTGATTCAATAAAGGTTGTAAGGTAAAGTGATTACTGTATGTTTTATTGCCGTTCTCTTTTTTGAGAGAGAGAGAGAATTTTCTTTCACATTTTTATATAGCCTATATATAATTTATATCTAATGGCTTTGTTAAAATTATCACGATAATATTATGTATCACGAATATTTTTGGGCCCAATAATCGTGACATGAAAGTTTCTAGCTGTCCCTCCCTGAATCAGGGACGGCTGACTGTGCTCACTGATCAGTTAGACGGACGGGCAGGTCTTAAATAATTTCAAGAACTGCACAATATGATTGCTTCCTTATTTACATATCTTTGGTAATGACGGTATCAAATACTGTCATGTGATCATATTTAATGCTTCCTAATTCAATGTTTCTTGTCTTGCAGAGTGAAAACATTACGGGGATGTGAACTTCTGCCTTGATTATCGTTTTTTGTTTTTTTATCTGAGTGGGATGTTTTAATACATCACCGGAACAACTCACAAAAAGTTTTTGTCACTTCTGTGATTTCTCATAAACCTGACAACTCCTCAGTATAATCCACCACTGGTGTCCGTACCTTTGGATGGTGGTGCTGCAGTGTTAACTGCTGAAGGTTTGTCTCTCTCCTCCGCCTTTCTCACTCTTTTAATATAGTGCTTTTGTCGGTTAGGCTGATCCTCGTTCCGGTCTTCTTCTGGTAATGCTGAGGCACAACCTGGACTGGATGTTAGGTTTCTTTTTGGCCTGCTGGACACATTAGTGCACACAGCTGTGTCTGCAGTCTCATTCGCTGTGAACAGATATGAGAAAATTCCAACATTAATTAAATTTACGAGAAGAGCAAGCTGTAGAGTCCTGGTCAACAAACTCCAACCTGTGCTCTTTACGTTTAATGGAGAGACAGACGAGACATAACACAGATATCTTGCAGCATCTCTCACCTTGAGCACAAGTGGTTGGATGGTTTTGCTTCAAGAGGTGGTCACTCAGGTCTTTTACATTTTGAGTGACAAAGTGACACTGTGAGCAGCTGAAGGGCACGTGGCTCTGAAGGTGTTGCTCCATCTCATCCTGTGTGAGGAAAGACTCTTTGCAGGACGGGAGGGCGCGACAAGTAAGAGTGAGACCCCGTGTGGACATCAGGTGGGCGTGATCTCCTGACGCTCTGTGCTGACTTCAGTGCAGGGGAAGGAGGGCCACATCCACTTTAGTGCACTGAGAGCACTTGTAGATTATTATTGGATAGAGTGGTCAGCTGAAGTGAACAGAGGTGGGACTGGGACCCAAACGAGCCACCGTCTCAGAAACCCTGTCCACCTTTTTCATTGATGAAGTTTCACTTTTTCTATTATGTCTGAGAAAAAACAGAGCACAGCAAGAGGACACGATTTGACAGTTTTCAAGAGGCGTTTTGTGCACATTTAATAATATTGTGTGTGTGTGTGTGTGTGCATACACTCGTAGCACACTCTACTGTGCACGTTATAACTCGGGTATTTAAGTGGGTTGTAGTTATCAGTTTAAAGTTAATCCAAGTTTTTTCGTATCTGCTCCAGGTAAAAAAAAGTCTTGAGGATTGTAAAAGCGTTGCAAACAAATACTAACTTGAAATAACAGTCATGCACACACACACCTCGTTTAGTTGTTAGCCACTTCACCTCTTGTCATTCCTCCAGTTTACAGCAACGCCACAGACTCGACCTACCGCCTGGTTTTCAGAGGTCCGCTCGACCTGAAAAACAGAAAACCAACAGCTGTCAGTCTAACAGCATCCTATCATAGAATCAGTTATTACTACTTACTGCCACTGACGTAAGTCATTCTACGTGATGCTGTTCAGGGTTTTACTCACTTTTCATGATAAATAAACTGGTATCATAAGCTAACGTCGCTGCTAACGCTAACGTAACTCAGCTGAGCTAGCTTAACGGTCGCTTCTTGTCATTTTGGCCCCAAACGCTTAAAGTTCCGGACAGTAATGTCTCTCTGGCTTCCCGTGCAGTCTAACGTTACAATGAAATACTGCAACTATATTATCCATCAACGTATTTATTTTAGTTTAATGTTAGCTTGCGACCAGATAATGTTAGGATAACACTGACGGGGAAGAGGAACCAACGTCTGTGGGTGTGCGAGCAGTCGGACTGTTATTTGTCAAACACAGGAAGTGTATGTAGAGGTCGCTGTCGCAAACGTTACTGAGGCTTACAGTGAACGCATGGCAAGTTTAGTTGAGTCAACAGAGACATTTCTCAGACAAGCCCACGGTTATGTACACCGGCAGGTAAAATAAGTTATCGGTATTAAATGAAGACGAAGGGGGCAAGTCAGTGGGACGCCAGCTAACTCTGTAACATGGCAGGATGTAACGTTATCTTTACAAAGTAACGTTTTGGACCAGCTGTTACTGGCTACAAGATTTCCAGGAGGGGAGGATATTTCCAACCAGCGCAGATTATCACCCAGATTTAATGAGTTTGCACTTCCGGTTTGGATCTGTTGTCCTCCTGAGCGTTTGAGCACGCGTGTCGCTGTGCACACATCCTCAGCATGCCTCTGTCCGACTTTCTGGACGGACTGAAGGACAACCCGTACTTTGGCGCCGGGTTTGGACTAGTTGGTGTTGGGACAGCGTTGGCGCTGGCCAGGAAAAGTGCCCAGGTGGGAATGATCTTCTTCCGCAGGCACTACATGATCACTCTGGAGGTCCCCAGCAGGGATAAGAGCTACCACTGGCTGCTGAGCTGGATCACCAAGCACGCCAGACACACTCAGCACCTGAGCGTGGAGACCTCCTACCTGGCACACGAGAGTGGACGGGTCCACACCCAGTTTGACTTCCACCCGAGCCCTGGGAATCACATCATCTGGTCAGAAGAGTTCTCTGAATATACAGCTTGTGATCTTGTTCAGCATACTGCAGATACTCTGACCTCACCTTCTACTCTATGGCGCTATGGCATGAAATACAGAAATAATACCTTCATTGATCAACCTTCTTTGTAAATATTGTTCTCTTTGTCAGCAGTATAGCCTTTGACACTGTCATCCGCTGTGCTCTGTAGGTATGGGAGGAAGTGGATCAGGGTGGAGAGGACCAGAGAGAAGCAGATGATGGATCTGCACACTGGAATACCATGGGAGTCAGTAACCTTCACTGCTTTAGGCAGAGACAGACAAATCTTCTTCAATATCTTACAAGAAGGTAGAGATTCACCCCGGTCTACAGTAGTGAGAGCTGCAAAGAACCTGTTTAGTGTTGCATCTCTTTACCATTTCAAGGTCATTTAGCTCAGCTGTCAATCATGTTTTGCAGCAAGAGAACTGGCTCTGAAGCAGGAGGAGGGACGCACAGTGATGTACACAGCCATGGGTGCGGAGTGGAGGCCCTTTGGGTTTCCACGGCGACGCAGGCCCCTCAGCTCTGTGGTTCTGGATGTGGGTGTGGGTGAAAAGATTGTAGATGATGTGAAGGAGTTCATTGGAAACCCCAAGTGGTACACAGACAGAGGTAAAGTATTGTCATTTTCTCATGTCAGCCAGAGGCTCGAACACACACATCCAGTGGAAGTGGAGGTTGTCTTTGTGTGTTTTGCTTTCCTGTTGTGAGTTGTTGTGCCTGTAAGTAGTGTCTGCTCTGAAAAGTCTTTCTTGTAATTGCATAACTGATGAAGGAAGTTGCCCAAATGTTTTGGGGTCTTGCAAGAGCAGTTCCCCACATGCACTTGAATGCATCAGCTCAGCCCAAGTTTTAAAGCAGTTCCTGCCCAAGACATCAGTGCAAAGAGACAAGAATCGTACCTTAAGAGCGAAACGAAACACTAAAAAGTAAAATCTGGAAGCTGTTTCGTCACACTGTACTGTGTGGAAGGAGTGTGGCTGCCTGTAATGTGAAATTGCTGCAATGATGTGACATATAGGCATTGTTGCCAAACTAAAACATGAAAAACATTTTTTATTGTCTGCTAGCAAAAGAAAAATGTGTTTGTAATCCTTTTTGTCCCTGCAGGCATCCCCTACAGGAGAGGATATCTGCTGTATGGTCCTCCGGGGTGTGGAAAAAGCAGCTTCATGTTAGTGTGCTTTGTATTCCATCCTTCCTGTTTCCAAAACAGGACTGAAAATCATATGACGGACTGTAAATAAAGAAAGAAACTTCATTTTTATGTTTGTGACTCATTCTATTTTAGCACAGCATTGGCAGGCGAGCTAGGCTACAGCATCTGTCTGATGAGTCTGAGTGACAGATCCCTGTCCGATGACCGTCTGAACCACCTGCTGAGCGTGGCGCCGCAGCAGAGCATCATTCTGTTGGAGGATGTGGATGCAGCATTTGTCAGCCGAGAACTGCTTCCCACAGAGAGTAAGTTACAGAAGGAAGCAGTGGTTTGGGATGTAGTTAAAAAGAGTTTTTGGCTGGACGGCAGGGGGGCGGGGCCAGCCTTAGAAACTCATTTGTCCCTGAGTGATCGACTGATCGAGTGAGTGAGACGACGGAATTTAAGGATTGGTCAGTCTTTACTCCGTCCTCATTGGTTGTTGCCCTTTCAAAATTAATGTGTGTGTG
>JAQLOL010000005.1:24807609-24822244 GCA_029783665.1 Naso thynnoides | reverse complement strand
CCGGTCGGGTCCCGTGGGCAAAAACCCAGCCACCAGGTGCTCGCCAGCGAGCCCCAACCCCAGGCCTGTCTCCAGGGTGGGGCCCTGGTAACGCCAATCCGGGCGACGTAAGCTTTCTTGTTTTCAAATTTCTCATCAGGGGCTTTGGAACCGCTCTTAGTCTGACCCGTCACCTAGAACCTGTTTGCCTTGGGAGACCCTACCAGGGGCAATAAGCCCCGGGCATCATAGCTCCTAGGATCATTCAAGTACTCAAACCCCTCCACCACGATAAGGTGGCGGTTCAAGGAGGAGTTATTTAATTCCAAAATTCAAAAAGAAAAGTGAATTTTGAAATTTTTATTTAATTCTAAAATTCACTTTTCTTTTTGGTCTATTTGCCTCCCTGCAGCAATAAGTTTGTCTGTTATCAATGCTAAAACCACATTCAGTCAGGACAATAAATAAAGTGTCTCATCACATCTTTTTCTCTTTTCTCCAGCTGATCAGGCAGTTTGAAATCAAAGCAGACCCGGCGATGGGAGAGTTGAACTGCGTCTGCCACACGACTCTGGTACCAGATAAACCTCTGAGCCTGCACTTTGTGGACAGAGGACGTGGAAACGAAGCTTGATTTGCCTTGCAGATGGTCTGAATGCAAATGCTGTGAGTGAAAAACTTTTCAGGTATAAAGAGTTCATTCTAAGGTCATGCAAAAACACAGCAACTAACCTTTCAGGTGACACACTTCTCAAAGCTCACTTATGATTATTAGAGTTCATTTCTGGGAAAAAACCCTCCTAAATCGTCCACACTTGTCTTTTCAACTGTCTACATGGTTTCTGGGAATTAAACGGTCTTTTTTCTTCAAAAGGTGTAGAGGAGTCGTGATTTGAGCTTCAGTGTTCATACTGGAAATAAAGAGGAAAATAATTAAGGTGGCAATACATTTTGTTCTCTGATAATTATTTGTTATGGGCTACTTTAAAAATTGGAGGCATTGGAGTTGTGTTTTCATTGTGTGTGAACTGAAAGTAAATTAACTCAAGCTTCATTTCTGCTCCATTCATAGCAATTTCACTATGTCAGACATTTAACTTCCACTTTGTATTCACAATAAAACCTTTTATCTTGTATTTATTTCTAAAATTTGCATTAATGGGCTTCAGATATAAAAGTTGAATGAATTTAATGAGTTGTTTGATTGCTTTACGTTTGAACACATGGGTGGATTTTTTTAAAAATTCCAACTTGGTGAAACTGAATTTTTTAGATTCCAAATTCTACAAATCTTGTTGAACCAGATTAAATTCAGAAGAAAAAAATCATGTAACCCTTTCAATGCACAGCCTGGCCACATGCCTGCTCTTCGCTGGACTGGACCTTTGGTAGATGGTCACGTACCAGTTTTAGGGCCCTGCTAGCATTGACACTTACATTACACCTGTTCTTTACCTGCTAATATATGATGTATTCTATGTGCCACAAGACATTTACATTTATTTACGTTTTGCACAGCTTACCAACTTCCTGGAAAGTGGGTTGTAGAAAAGTCAAACTAGCCTGTTGCTTTCAACTACAACTCCACAGGTCAGCCAGCAGGGGGCAACATACCTGCATGAAACAACAAACAACGGCTGGTCCCAGTCCAGAGGTTTGGTGAACCAGCTGGTACTCAATGTAATTTACGAGCCCTGCAGGGCACGTGTGAACTTTGGATGCAACAACTGACGTGAAAAACCCTTGAGGAAGTAGTTCTTATCTCCAAAAGAAAACACGAAATAAAAACATGACAACTGGAGCGCATGTGCAGACTTTGTTCTAGATGGACTATTAAATATTATCACACTTGAAGGCGATTAAACAATGTCTGACAAGTTAGAGTGACAGCTTAGACCGCCAATCACAAAACACATGGAAACTCAAACATACAGGTGAGCGCCACATCCAGTGATCTACCTGTTGTCCTCCTTGTGTTTGTGTGAGAGAGAGAGTCAGTCAGTCAGTCAGTCAGCACAGCGCTGAAGGCTGCAGCGGGAAACCCTTCCACAGCTTCATTTATCAAAAACTCCCCTTTGCCGCTCCACTGACGCCGCAGTGATGTCACGCAGCCTGTGCGCATTTGTCGTGTGCTGGAGCGGATGAGGCCGTAAAACCTCCCCGGCAGAGGCGTGAACCACGGGACAGCGCAGCGCTGAAAAGTTTTGAATGGGTTTGGACGCGTGTGCGCTCTGGCTTCGCTCGGATGGGATGCACGGTGAGCTTCATCTGCTGTGAAGACGACTTTCTGCAAATGCCTGTTTACCAACATGAGGAAGAGGAAGCGAAGAAGAGGAAGGAGAGACTGAAAAAGGTGAGAAATGCGGGGAGACGAAACGCGTGAGCGCAGACACACGGGAGGGGGTCAAAACACGAGCTGACACCAGACTGGGCTGCGTGTGTGTCCAGTGTTTTTGCTGCTGACTGGACGTGTTTGTTTGTATTTACGTGTCTGTTTATAACCCAGCTGATGGTCTTAAAGCTGCTCTTGGATTAAGATAAGAGTTTTCGACCTTTGGCTCCACTTGACAAGTTGAAAACACGGTCTGCTGAGTGAGGACACCTCACCATCAGCAGCAGTAAGAAGAATGTTTTGACCATGTTTCATAAGTCAGAAACAGCTTGTGCAGCTATGTAGAGTGTGTGTGTGTGTGTGTGTGTGTGTGTGTGTGTGTGTGTGTAATACCTGCTCTGACATCAAGCATTCACACACTGCTCCTGTGAGTGAATGAGGTAAACCATTCACTATAATGACCGCCAAGGGCAACTCAGAAAAGTCCAAGTTCAGTCATGCTGAAACTCCATGACAAAAGGCTCGGGGATCAGAGGAAGTGATCCTACCTGCTCTGATGAAACTGCCTTTTTTCTGTCTCTCTGCTGGTTTGTTTCTGGTTGTTTAGTTAAATTTGCAGAGAGAAGTTGTGAAAGTCTAACAGTGTTTTGCCGCCTGAGGTTCTGCTCTCTGCCCTGTGGAATGTGGTCAGTGACCTGTGACCTGCACTGATTTGTCTCTCTCTGTCTGACCCAAAAACTCACTTCACTCAGCGAACCAGTCAGGGCTGATTTAACTTGTTTCTGTAACGCAATCATCAGAGTTAATTTCACACTTTAGGATTTCAGGAAGTCTTTTAGGCTGTATGTAGGCCAGATAAACACTTGCAGCTCCATCTTACTGTCATGGAAAAGTCAACATGTGATGTGGACTCAATGTGATTTTGAAAATGTCACGTCGTGATGCCAGACTGCGGCTGTAATCAGCTTCAAGTCGGTGAGTTTGTTTGGTGACAGTTATTTGGAGTTGATAAAAGACTTTTTTTGCACACTCACGGAGCTCTCATGGCGTTAGATTGGCAGTTTAAAGGGGACTGATGGTGTGAGATCGACCCTGAAAGCTGAACATCACAGGACTTGTTCTGTTCGCTGAAACCTCGGCCCTGCTGTCCTCTTTTATGTGCACTTGCTTTGCTTTTTGCTGTGGTCAGTGTTTCCTTACATGTTCTGTGTGATGTTCCACTGCAGACCATCAGACGAGATCAAGGAGACCTTCAAACTTTTTGAACACCCTTTAAGTCCCTAAGAGCAACTTTTAACTGGCTGTTGATATGAAGCAGTCAAGCAGGTTAGGAGCCTGTTGTGCTTCAGCCGCTCAACAGATGGAGGCTGGTGCTCACAGAATATAACCTGTCGTCACTAAACAAACTGCAATGGACCAGCCAATCAGGCAGAACCCAAATAAAAGTAATCATAAAATAAAATAATTGAACAAAATATATTGGAGTGATTTTTTGACTCTGAG
Source organism: Naso thynnoides (assembly GCA_029783665.1). NCBI lineage: Eukaryota > Metazoa > Chordata > Actinopteri > Acanthuriformes > Acanthuridae > Naso > Naso thynnoides. The sequence goes on along the minus strand of JAQLOL010000005.1, from coordinate 24,818,430 downwards.
GAAGAATCAGTGTGTGTTGGAATGTCAGTCCTTTTCATCTTTAATAAAATGCTAAAGGTGAGTTTTATGCTCCAGTGCTTGCTTTGGGCTCAGCCTGATCAAGTGGCTCATTGTAGTTTGTTTTGTGGCGAATTTGTTGTTTATAAAGCATGATTGATCCTCTATTCTCTCTTTTATAGGGATGCACGATATTATCGAGACGTTATCACTATTGGCCGACTTTGGGTTTAAAATGAACTATTGGGTGTCCGCCAGCACGCTGATATCCACCCATAATAACCGACAAAATAACAGGCTGCTGTTTCCTTCATTAAACGCTGAGTCGACGCCGTGTTTGCCATGTTCCCTGTGGACAGACGTCATGTTCACTGACTTTGTCTCTTGTGAAACAGGTCAAATTTGCGCCAGTTGTGGGTTTTGTTCTGACTGTCTCAGGGAGAGCATCAACCAGTTTGAAGTAGGATGGATCTACTTATTTTGTTTAAAAGCAGTTGTCATAAAAATGTATGACATGTTTTACATTATTTTTTTTTGGTTGGAAGCAGGAGGGTATTTTTCTTAAATTTCAATATTTGTGTTTATATTATGGCCGCATTGGTTTTGTGCAAATAAGTGACACGTTCCTCTCACTCTTTTCCAAAACAAATGCTCATGCCAGACAAGATCTTTACGACAGGAAGCAAAAATGTCTGAGCATCTTCCATAATTTTCTTGTACTAAATGGCAACTGCACCCCTGGAGTACAAGAACCTCTGGCTGGGAATCACTGGTGTAGATGAAACCTTGTTAGTAGTTTTAAGGCGAGCAGTGTTCTGTGTATTTACCAGTGTAGTTCCTGTGTCGCTGGGAAGTAACATGACAGAGACACTTCTCGACATCTCATATGACTTTTCCTGGTTATGTTGACTTGTCTGGTGGCGAAGGCAAACAGCTGGTGTGGAGGCGTGCAGGGCTGTGGGTGCATGAAGAGCAGTGGGAAATGAATGCCCTGACTCTGCCAGCAGGCTGTGGTTGAAGTAATGAAGTGGTGCTAAAGTGTTGAAAATAGTCCCTGAAGTAGCCAAGTGTCAGTCATGCTGCATATAAACAAACAGCGTCCACAGCAGCTGAGTCTCATTGGGAGAGCGGTTGTCCACTAATGAGAAGGTCGGTGGTTTGAGCCCTGGCTCCTGCAGCCTACATGTCAGAGTGTCCTGAGGCACGTTGGGCAAGATACTTCCAAACTGCTTCAGATATGTGAGAATGACTGTGATTGGTTATCACGTCTGATAAGCAGGTGGCACTTTGCCTGTGAGCCTTTGTCACCAGTGAATGAACATGTGAATTCTGTGTTGTAGTGTGAAGTGGTTAAAAAGTGCTGTATAAATTCGGGTTGAGTACAAACTTGTTACTCTAAACTCTAGGGCCCGACCAATAAGGGATTTTTGGAGCCGATAGCAATGTTAGGGAGTAATAAAATTCAGATATCTGATGTATAATATCAGTTGAATGTGATTATCAAATACTCTGATCAAAGGTTTGTAATGGAGGCAGGATATCTCGCATCATAACAAACTTTATTCCAACCATCAGTGCACTGAACAGGAAACACTTCACTTATTGGTTATGAAATAACAGACCTGCTGGACAAACTATGTAATCACACCGTTCTAAATCACAAGATTTTCTTCCAGCCTTAAAAACAGTTTTAATATTGGTGCATATCAGAGAACATGTATTCAGATACCGATACATCTGCGATAGGCCAATATCGGCAACTCTATTACTGGTCGATGTCAACTGCCCAGGACATTCCTGCAGTGTTCCACTTCATGTTGAATGTTCGGTGCCATGTTTTGGTCTCAGCAGTGCGTCTTTAGTGAACAGAGAGAGAGAACGCGATGTGCAGCTTGTTCAAGTCGCAGTAAATCACGGTAATTGTGAGCCAAAAGCAGTCACAACACTTTCAAACATGCCGACACTCGCTGCAGTTTGTGTTTGTGTGGCCAGAGCAACATGTCTATTCAAAAGAAAAAACAAAACATGTATGTATAAAAGTGTTAGAGCCAGCAACCCAAATCCAGCTAATGTTAACATTCGCTGAATCCTCCATGGACAAGAAATCTTTGATTGAGGCTTCAGCAACTTGGACATCTTCGTGTAATAAAGAGCTAGTTGGCTGTTTTGTTGAATATGACATGGCTTTTTTCACTCAACTTCCTCATTGAAAAAAACCTTAAAAAATGTTTCATCTATGTTACATTTTTGTTTTTACCAAAGTACTGTACTAAAAGTACTGAAAAAAGTTGACATTGAGTACTGGTACTGAACTCAAGGAAGGAGTAACTTTATTGGTTAAAATTTGACCTATAATTAACTGTTGTGTGAACGCAGTTTAATTGCTTATGATTTTAAAGGGATGTCACTAATTTAAAGCTGGTCATTCTACAGGACACAACTTAAGACTGAGAGTCACAGTTTATGTTGACGGAATTTAAATTACTTACCAAGTATAGTTGGTCTGTGATTTATGATAATGCTTCTGCACTTCTGTGCTGAATGTTTTTATACCTTGCCAAGCACTGTGCTTACACTGGCATATTTTTCATGCTGATGTTTGTCAGAGTGATGCTCAGGTCAGGTGCGGAGAATTGGCTTCCTGTGGTAATTGCTCTTTGTGTTCTGTATGTGTGACGCTTGTGGTGTGTGTCGCAGATGAAGAGGAGCGTTTGGACGCTCCTGTCAGCGGCAGTCAGGGAGGCCCCTGGAGCAGAACTTAAAAGAGCGATAACAATCGGCCAGAACGTATAACCCTCATGTAAAACCAAAGTACACAACCGAGTCTTTGAAACAGATGAGGGAGTCGTGAATAGGCTTCAAGAAGAATGTGCGCTGTGTGTTTTGAATGTGGGGGTTGTTGTATAATGGCAGAACTGGGAATGACAGATGAAAGAAGAACAGAGAAAAACCTGCAAAGACACATTTGTAATAATATTTATATTTATATGATCGGCTTACTGGCTTGCATACCCTGCAAAACCTTATCAAGAGCAAACTGGAGAATATATTGAAATACAGAAACACAGCTGGTGGAGTAAGAATTATGATTAAATATGTCTTGATAGGGCTTTTAATTAATCTGAAATAGTACTTTATTATGTAAAACATACAGTGAAAACATGCATGCAAAACATGTAGTGGAACAAGTCAGGAGAACATCAAAGTTATCATGATTCTTCCTCTGCGGACCATAAATGTCTGTACAAAATTATTTAGCAGTCGGTCAAATGTTGGTGACCAGTTTACGAACAGACCTGGCTTTTCACAGAGGCAGAAAAACACTCGTGTCAGCACGAAGTCATATTCATGTAAAAGTCTCAGTCAACTTGCAAGTTTATTTTTGATTATTTTGGAGTATGAAGTCATCAAATTTGTGACTGAAGTCGGACTTGGATCCACACCCAAGTATATTACTAATTGATTTTTTAAGATATCACATAGTTACAATATGAAAGCATTTTGAAATCTGGGCTTTTTTGTGACCCCAGAACAAGTATTTATCAGGGCCAGACCAATATGAGATTTTTGTGGCTGATGCCAATACAAATGTCAGGGAACAAGAAAATTTTGACATCTGATATTTCAACATTTATATAAACAGTGTATATATATAATATATAATATATGTGTGTGTATATCTGCTAAATGTGGTTATAAAATACTTGTGACAAAGATTTGTAATGGAGCCATGATGTCTCACATTTTAACAAACTGTATTCCAAACTTCAGTGCCCTGAACAGTGAACACTTCACTTATAAGTCATTAAATAACGGACCGCCCTCTGCTGGACAAACTCTGTAATTACACCCTTTTAAATCACTAGTCTTATGCCCTGTTTCAGCTTGCGTAGATGTAAGGAGGCGAATTAAGTGGAAATCCGTTCATTTCTATGAGAATCTCCGTGATATCCGATGTGCCTGTGAAATTCTTCCCTTCTGTAATATTTTGGTCAGGAATTTGCAGCAAGTACGTGCAAAAAACTGAACTTTTGGCGGTGGATTTCGAAGAGACCATATGATAGTGTGCTAGCATAGTTTATAAGCTGCTATAGCTAACAGGCTATTTTCTTTAATTTAGTTGTTCATTTGGATCGTCAAGTGAGTTTGTATAGTTAGTAATAATTTGTGACTCTGATTCTGCTACAGTCTGTCTTTCCGTAAAGAATTGCATTTCCTTTCATTGGACACAAGGGGCATTATCCATATATTTACTGATTTATGGATACCAGTATTGGTGCATATTGGAGAACATACAGACTGAAACCAACGTATTCGCAGTAGGCTGATGTCGACAGATATCAGTAAACAAATATATTGGTTGGGCCCTACTTTGTTTAGTCTGGATGTAAACCACAATGTAAAATGACGATAATTCTTTAAAAAATAGACTTAAAATTGTTTAGAGATAATTTTCATTCTTATATAAGAGCTGTAGACTATAAGTACAATTATCTCTAATGGTATGCATGTAAATGGTGGTAACTGTAAAGACCATTCCAGAGCAAGATTAAATCTAAGATCTGCGACGGCGATGTGTTTGCAGCCTTCACTGGGTTTCATGTAACACGCAGACCAAACATAAGTACCACCGCTGACTCTTCTTCCTAAAGAAACTAATCCTCAGTTCAGTTTGATGCCTGTCAGGTCCAGCCCTCCATCTACCTCTCTTTCTGAATTCCCACCAAAGTGTCAGACGGCAGGCCGGGGTTTTCCTGGGATTTGAAGATTTTTGATAAAGGTATGCAATGAACTGAAAGTTACCTGCGGCCCTATATTGCATTCCAGTGGATGCTTTAGCCGGGGGGAAACAGTGCGTCCTCTGTGCTGCGTCTCGGGGGAGGCCTATCATTTCACTCGTACCTGCCGACTCTGACCTGCACATGGGACGCAGAACAAGCCCCTCTCTGTGTGTTCCTCTGTGGAAAGGTGCCCAGTGTGTGCCTGACCTGCGAGAGGGCTGTGATGCCTCAGCGAGGTTAACCCCTGTCATTTTACCTTTAATGCCTGTGCACACAGGAATTTAACCTCTGTTTTAGAGTCAGAGCCTTTTTGAATACAACTGTTCTTTACATGACGGTCTGCACAGAATGTACTGCATCGTTTTGTGGAGAATTTAAAATAATAGACATTATTAGTTGCTGTAAGCTGAATTCACAGAGTTTGATGGTCTGTTTAACTGGATCTGTCTCTTTATGAGGATCATGTGTACTGCATGTTGTTCCTAGTGGGTGAAACCAGCTCTGATCAGCAGTTGTCATAATTTCACACACTTCAATCTGCATCCTCCCCAACAAACTCCCAGGAATTAACTTTTTAATATTACTACTTAATGAGACATTTGAGCACAGTTTTGTGTTTTTGTGCCCTTAGAATGAACCCTGTATGCACATAATGAAAGGGTCCTCTGCTATGTTGCACTGCCATGTTTCTACAGTAGCCCAGTGTGGACAAACCAAACTCTGTCAGTCTGCTACCATACACTAGTCCTTTAAAGGCCAACTCATACTTTCCGTGTCTGTGGGGGTCCACTCTGGTGTGCGTGACGTAAAAATTGTCCTCCATCCGTGTCCGCGAGGGTCCGTGCTGACCCCTCTGTGGACGTCTGCGTGCAGCCCAGAATTTGTGACCACACGGACTGTCCGCTTTGACTTAACTAGTTTTACTGTAGATACACTGATTCCAGCAACATCAACATGTAAAGAATATAATGCGTCTCACTCAGGTAAGAATGTGCTCTGCTTCATATCTACAGAACCTTGATTTGTTTCTCCTGATGTCTCTGCCTGGCTGTCATGGATTTAGTTGTAGCTGCAACATTAGTAACGTCAGTCTGGCTAAAAATGATTTAAAAAAAGAAGTATGCGGCCACTAAAACTTCTGTTATTCTGCTTCAATCTGTGCACTGTACGGCCAGACCGAGGCAGACTTTTGTTTTTAGTATGAATGAAACAGTTTCTCAGTCTGCATGAGCGGATGAGAAAGTGTGTTCGGGCCTTAAAGTGGTAATCTTGAAGATTTTCATTTAGTTAATGTGTGTTAAGTCGCCATCACAGAGTGAGGTGATGACTGAGTCTATGGCCCACTGATGACAGTTGGTGTATTTGCAGCATTGCCGAGTTCTTTGGTCTGTGGCGACATTCCCTCACTAAATCTGTAGCAGTGTCAGTCAGCAGGCGTTGGTCTAACCAGAGGGTGGGCGGAGCTAACAACACAGGCTCGCTCTCAGCTGAGTCTGACTGCCGAGGTACTTTTCATTTCCTGTCAGTTGCAATGTTGGATCAATGCAGGAAGAAGATACAGCATCCAGGTGACAACAGCTCAAGTACAGGTCCAAAGAAAAAGAAAACAACGTTCTGAAGAAGGAAACCGGCGATCTACAGTTGACTGTTTGGTTTTCACATGAACTCTGGGAGATGAGGCCCAAAAGGGCGGCTGCAACAGCCTGTTGCCAAAGGTGCTGTCAGAAACAATGTAACTCAAATTTTTGAGATTACCACTTTAAGCTTACAGTGATAATGAAATCATATGTTCTTTGATTACAATAAACAACTTTGAAATTTAATGCTAGTGACAGATGTACAGAGAATTAGATATTTTAGTTTGTCAGTTTGCCTTTCAGATGTCTGCTTACCTGAGCTCCAGTTAATGACCTAAAAACGGAGCATTAATAAACACCAGTTAATGTGTATCATTTGCATTGCATAGATTGCTCTGTACAACATCAGAAAATTCCAAAAGGAATGTGGATATGTGTGTGAAACTGCGAAACTTGAGAAGAAATTCTTCAGTGTGAGCCAACAGCTAGCATGGAGTTGTCTGATAATTTGAGCCTTTCTATCCATTTTAGAAGTCAACGCCTTCACTTTTCAATGCTTCCTGGTCAAAGGATGTGTGAATCCGATGAGCGGATATTTCCTTTCCAAACAGCCTTTCAAGAAATTACTGACTCGGTGATGCGTAACATTGCTCACAAAGCCTGTGGAACAAGAAGATAATGGGACACAAAAGGCGTTCATTGAGCCTCTTAAAGTGCCTTTAATTCACTTGGCAATGCACAGTGGATAGAATGACAGTCAGAATGATAGATTAAGGCACAGGGCAACTGTATTTCCCCCTCAGAGTCACGGTTGTGTGCCCCTTTTCTTGGAATGTAAAGCGGAGGCCTAACTTCCACCTCTGCCTCAGACCTTGTGGCATCAGTACAACATAATACACTCCGTTGAGTCCTATACCATCCAGCCTCCGTGGCTTTGTGAACCCGTGAATGTGGCCTTTATGCCGCAGTTTGTTGATATTTCTCTATGTGTGGGGGGATTTTCTTGTCTTCTCCCTGATGCTTGGCAAGGCGATGTGGCATTCGCTCTTGGCAACGTCCTGATCGCACAAAGTCTCTCTCTGGGTGTCTTTGTAGCCATTCACAACACTTCCGAGTGATGGACAGGGAGCTCGGCTCTCCCAGGTCGCATCTCTTTCGCCTCAAAATGTGTCTTTTGTTGATATTTGTGGCTTTTCTTTTTTCCCGCGGTGTTTTTCACCAAAGTCGGATGCCACAGGGCTCCAAGGGTAATTACTGTGACAGTGGAGCAGGAGTTAGGCTGGGCTACCCAGGTCGCCCAATCATGTTTTCATCATCGGGAGAATGTTTTTCTTTTGGGACGTAATAAATCCCCCCTTTGACATGCTGCATTTACTCTGAATACACACAGGAAGAAAGACCCCAGTTTTTTTCTCCTCTCTCTATTTTGCGCCAATGCTTGTAACAAGCTGAGGCAGATCATTGTTGCTAGTTTGCCCTCACTGGTTTTAAAAGCATAGGTTCGCACACTTAGGCATTCCACTGCGGAGGAATTTCATAGGTATTTGCACTGGAATGTGGTTTCTCACTGGACTGTGAGGGAAACTTAATTGGCTGTATGAATCGTAAGTGTTTAATAAACATACAGACCACTAACTGCAGACAGAGATGTCTAGAAAATAAAAGGATTGCTGGATGATAAGACTAATATTTGGGCAATGGAAATGCATGCGTTGGAAGCACATTATACGTCTTTATTAATGTTTTTGGAGAAAGAGAACTCTTCTCTTTGCACGTATGATACTGTGTCTCCAGTGCCTTTAAGAAAACACGGGGCAAACAACAGTTGATTGTTCTGTAGAGAAATTGTGTCGAGCCGTTATTATTAGTAGAAACTCAATAGCTCTCCATAAAAAACTGGCACATGTTCCACGTTCCTGTCCTGATCCCTGTTAATGAGAGCGGGTGTGTCCCGTCCTGTGCACCAGGCGAAGGAATCTTTAATTAAATCACACTCTGGGACCTGATGCTGCACATGTGTCGCACACGCCTGAAATCCTACACAAGCATCAGCAGCATGCCGCACATTTATACCTTACACACATGCTGCAAGTTTATTTATGGGAGACACAAGGCTGTGTTCACACCAAGGCTGAAAATATATCGATTCTATTTTTTTTCTCATTTGTATATGAAGCAGTAAAGGGATACATAACATGTGATAAGATCATGTCTTCAGATGCAGACATGCAGGCCATTCCTATCATATCCACTGCATAAAGATATGCTTTACAAATGACACTGGGGCTATAGAGGAAATGTTTAGCATGAATGTGATGAGGAACAATGCTCTGTTAGGGAATTTCAATGTTATCTTTATCAGTGAAGAGCAAAATCAGTATAGATGAGTTTTTTTTGTCATTTCTGATATATGCCATGACGTGTAAGGGAGCAGTCTCACATCCTAGTACCTACAGTCTTGTTTCATATGTACATTGAAAAAGTGCTTCATAACTGATATCATTTGTGAAGACATCCTTTCTGATGGAGCCACTCTAATATGAAGTCTCAGCGGGCTCTGTTACTCTATGTTCAGTTTTAAAAAAAACAACAAAACCAACTCAGTCTCTTTGTTTCCCTGCTGAGCTGTAGTGAAGGAGGGACATGAACACGCAGACAAATGTGCGAAACATATTAAAAAGAAAGTGACTTGGTAAGACACTAAAACAGATTATTAGAGGCTCTTTATTCGCTTTACGTGAACATTAGAATGCATTTTGCTCAGGGAGGATAATCAGTTGATTTTATCTTCAGCTCAGCCCAATTTCATGAAATTCAACACAATTCAACACAATTTGACAAAAAAAAGATAAAACATGTTTTGTAAAAAAACGATTTTAAAAATGCCTATTTTTTAAAAAGGCAGCAACAAGAAAAAAAACTTGATTGGGATCCTTTTTTGTGTAATTGTTACAAAAATGTACTCACTGGGACTTTTGACATCAGAAAAGTAAACTTGTTGGTTGACAAACTGTAATTATCGTTTATCTATGTTGGTTAGTTTATCAGTGAAGCTCTTGTTTCAGTTTTTTCTGCAGCTGTGCGTGGGGCGACTGTATGTTACAACCTCAATTTAAACACTCAACAAAGAGAAGCATCAATTAGTATTAAATGACAGCAGCAGTTTGGAGCATAAAGGCCTTTCAGTGCAACACAGACCTTTCTTCTTACGCTCCACATGGACTTTCCCAGACTGCAAGAATAGCATATTGGATTACCTAAATTGAAGGGTTTTACCATTTAAGCCCATTTCATTTTACATTACATTAGTCACAGAAGTTCTGAGAACATAATCTGTAACTACTTTGCCTTCTGCATGTCTGTCTGCCTTGGCAAGCCTCCACAGCATGTCTCTGAAAATAACTCGAATACCTTCACATCATTGTCTTGTGTTGTCGGGGGCTGTTTATTGGTGTGCACCAGCTCTAATATTATCCTGGCTATGCAGGTTATACACTAAAAAAATAACTAGATCAAGCTGCAACCTTCAGGGCTGAAAAATTAAGGCAAGAAGGAACACCAGAAACTGCATTTCCTCGAATGACCACTTGAGGCTGTGGTCTGACTGACATGAGATTTTTAAGGCTGATAACGATATTAATGAACAAGAAAATTCTGATATCCAGTCTGTCTGAATCAGAGGTTGCATCAGACTTTGATTGTCCTTCATTTTGACGGACAGGGACAAAATAATCAATTACTATCTGTTATTTTAATTGTATATTTTAAAACGATAAGTTGGAATAGTTTTCATTCATTCATTTTAATTTGAATAAGAAACGTATCATCCTAAAGATGAAGCATTTAAGCCGTGGCATAAAGAGAGAGGTTGAACAGCTGACAACCACCGTGCTCTCACTATTCACACAGACACACGTTGGGCACTGTGTTAAAAACGACACTTCCCTTTTTTCCCTGAACTTTTCCTGCTGCATGAACTTCATAAAACACCACACTGAGCAGATGAAAGATTTCTCCCACACAGTAACAGCAGAGGCCACCAAAAACATTGTGCCATTGTGTATAATATTACATTTAAATTATGAACAAACCACAGACATTTTTTTTTTACTGAATTAAAGTGAGCTGAGCTGCTGTGGCCTGAACTCAACAAACTTCCTCCTGGTTCGTATGGATTCAAACTGTGTGATCTATGTGTGAAGCGTGTGAACCAGGCGTGATCGCTGCAGAGGCGATCGTCATCGGGTTTTGTGTTTTCCTCTCGGACAGACGACCTCTCCTCGCCGTTTTAGTTTCGTTCTGGTAGCTGAAGCAGCGCTCTGCTGCTACACTGGACACTGAGATTTCCAGTCAGTAGCTGATTAATTTGACAAACTCACCACCAACTGGTCAGGGGTGTGAACTACAGTCAGTCAAAATAACGGACGGCCTTCAAACATTTCCATCATGGTTAATAAAAAAAGTCA
>JAQLOL010000005.1:24767820-24779752 GCA_029783665.1 Naso thynnoides | reverse complement strand
TCACAGTAACTTGGGACTTGCTTGAGACTTGAAGGTTAAGACTTGAGACTTGCTTGTGACTTGCATGTATGTGACTTCCTGCTACCTCTGGTAAGTCAGTGATAAAACATCAGCTGAATAGCTCACACATAGGCCTACAACAAACTATCCAAATAATACAAATATGATGGACAGGCTAGGCATATGCATATTTCAGTAAGTATAACTTGGTTTAAAACAATTTCTTAAACACTGTTAATCAGGCTTCTCACCAACTGCCAAATGAAGTCGGTGACCGAAGCATTGCATCCTCAGACAGTTTTTCAGCTCCATGGCTTTGACGATGTTTGCCCTGCTGTCCGTCATTATAGCCACCAGCCCGCTTTCGCTAAGCCCCCAGTTAGCAAGTGCATCCTATAGAGCTTCGGCTATGTTCTTGCCTGTGTGGTTTTCCAGAAAATAGCTGGTTTGGAGGTACGCTGTATTCGTCTCCCAATCTTCCATAAAGCGCATGGTCAAACACATATATGGTTCGCAGGTGCGGCTTGTCCACATATCAGTAGTCAGCCCGAAATGTGTCACGTTTGCAAGCCTGTCAGATAAGTTCTGTCGTACTTTTGTATATGAGTGTTCTAAGCATGTCCATGGAGCCTTTTGTACACTGGTTTACAAAATGCTGAAAGATTATTGAGGGATTTTAGCGTGACGACACTAAAGATAAACTGCCCACCCCAGATCGGACGGATATTTTTATTTACTATGTAAAAATGAAAACACTGCAGTGGTAGAAGTTCATAATCAGTCTCTTTAAACTGACCCGAGGCTTGTCTGCGAAACTATTAAGAGGGAACAACTGGTTGTAGCTGATAATGTGACTCAAGGTTATTGGAAACTGAGCATCAAATAATCTTGAACAATGCTGAGGAGAGCGGGTGTCAAAAATAGAATTTTATGCTCGGCTCTCGCAGAGCATGGACTTACAATTGTAACAGCAGGTGTCTTTTCAGAAATATTCATTAGAGCATTTTCCAGTGTCGGGAGGGATGCCAGTGAACATTCATCACAAGGGTAAATACAGGGCCAGACAGACTTTATGAAATATTAAATCTGTCCCAGAACAGAAATACACAGGGAAACTGAGCGAGATGGAGGGAGGGGGGAGGTGAAGTGCGACGGATGCTGAGGGGGACATCAGGGAGGGGGTGGGATTAAGGAATGAATGAAATTAAAAGTGGTAAGACTTAGAGGGAGGGAGACATGGGATGAGAGGGAGAGGAGGAGCAAAAGAGATGTATTATAATAAGCCGAGCACCCCCTCCCCCTTTGCTCCCGTGGAGCAGAGAGGGCAGCCCCCCCCCCCAAAAAAAAGGCTTTGTGAAACTTTCCCTGGCAGTGAGGAAGAGAGCCAGAGTGAGCGCAGAGGAGAGGCAGGCAGGATCCAGTTTAGAGGAGAGACTCCAGGAGGAGAAGCCAGTCCGACTGTGTGAGAGACACTCAGAGGAGAAAGCCAGTCAGACGGTGAGGAGGAGATTTCAGCTCTAGGATAGTCATGGCTTTGCGGTGTTGGGCAACTCTTCCTGTGGCTGGATTATACATTATGAAGCCCACTGGTTTGTAGCAGCCACAGCAGCATCATCACTCCTGGCCATCACCATGCCGTCCGTCTCTCTGAGCCTGCCAGCAGCTCTGGCTGGACCTGCGCGCACCTGGGTCTGCCTGTCCTGCATGTTCTGGGTGAGATCACTTTTGCACTGGAATTTCTTCTCTCCCCAGACTTCTCATGCTTTATTTCTAACATTTAGCGCAGGACATTTTTTAACATTCATGTCCAGTTTGCAGGAGAGAGCAGACCTCTGTGCATAACCTGCCCGTGCAAATCTAATAACTTGCAAACTTCAGTTGCATAATTCATTTCATATTACAGTAAATCACGAGTGTGTAAGTTGTGCATGAGTGAGTTGAGTGACTCACAGGCTCAGCTTGATGATGCATTTAAGCAAAATGCTTTGTTATGATTTTGCACCACATCAAAAAAGTTTGCGGCTCATTTAAAGGGACGAAACTTCAGACCAGCACTACGGAGAAACTCTGACCAAATCAAGCTGGTCAGACAATCTGTTGGGTGGTCCTCATGTCGGGGGTTGGGTGGAGGGTTGGGACCTCAGCTGCGGGGGGCCTTGGCGCGGTGACACATTTGAATGAGGGAGATATTATGAAGGAGAATGAGAGGGTGTGCAAACCCCAGACAAACTTTGTACTGTTTTCTTCCAAGAGCAAAATGTTTTAAATGTCTCTGCAGCGCTGTACACAGACTAAGAACTTCTCTACTCTGCAGCTGAGTTGAATTAAGTGGATCTCCTGCTCTTTTCACCTCCGTCTCTCTTTCTCACCCTCTCCCACTCCCTCAGTTCCTCTGTGTCCCGCTCTGTCTCGCTCTTGGTGGTTGGGACACGCAGCTATTTTTGCTTTCTCTTGTATAATTCAATCTGCCGCGCATTCCCGCTCACAGTAAGGGGTTGTTTGTGCACTTGTGTGTCCTCTAAGCTGCGATGTGGTCAGTGAAGAAGTGTGTTCATGTGTTAAGAGTGTGTGTGTGTATCTGCGCTAAAAGCATTGTGACTTTGGTTCTCAACATTTGTCTTGAAACACTGTGAGTGCTTCTCCTAATTTGTGCTGATATGAAAAAACATTCCTGGCTCAAATATACAACATTGCATGGTGCTCTCCTCTTTTTTTCAGCTGAATAGAGGATGAAAGAGGGGAGTTGCTGAATAGACCATTGAGATCCATCCTTGCCCATTCTGCAGTGGTCCTTTGGGACATGACTGCACACCACTGGCAGAGCTGGAGTCTTTGGCGAAGAGACTGGATAATCTTACAGAGCTCTTCATCAGTTAATTACCATTCTTTCTTTTGAGAAGCGGGAGGCGAGGTGAAAGGGGGGTCGTAAAAGAATCTCAAAGCCCCCCAGCTAAGCTCAGGGTCACTGATTGACTGCATCATAGCACTGTATGACAAAGCAAGCTCACTTAAGGGGGCGGGGTTCAATCTGAGCCCCTGCGTTAATAGCAAATCTTTGTTTGGCCCTGAAACAGCCTTAATTTAGGCAGTTTTGCTCAACCAGATTGGGGTTAGGGTTAGAGTCAATAGTAATCCTAACCTTTCTCTGAGAGTGTGCTTTTTGTTCAAGATGAAACTTTGCCTGAAACCCCAAAGATCTTCCAAGAGCCATAAAAGATCTGGAAAGTCTCAGTAATGTTTAATTTTGAAATGGTGCTTCTTCTTTTCTGATGATATATGTTTGTGATTTCCTCCAGACTGATCAGGTTTGTATAATATGGACACAGACATGCTCCTTGTCCAGCTGAGGAAGGGAGTACATCTGCAGAAGCTGTTATAAAGCAGCAGAGAAGAAGGAGACAGAGACGGGAACAGAGAGAGAATGAGCATGCGAGAGTGAGTGAGTGACTACAGATGCAGGAAACAGACCATCTCCACGACTGAGACAAGATCTGCTTCTTAGCTGAAAACGGAGAGAGTTTCCTCTTGTCAGAGCAGGACGATCGTGGATAAAGGGAGATATTTCCAGTGTTAAAGTAGAAAAAAAATGCTCAGGAAAATATGGGAAATGACAGGAACACAAGTTGAAGGACAAAGGAAATGAGCAGAAGATGCTCTGGGCAAGATTGGAGAGCAATGAAAGCACAGATGGCACAGTCCCTGAAAGGAGACCTTACGGAAGAGCGCCTCTCTTCCACCAAACATTGTGAATAATTAATGAAGGCCGAAAAAGGGTTTTAGGGAAAGTTTTATCAGGTTTCTCTGAATGGCCGTGAAACAAGTCAAATGCCCTCTTCCTGCCAATGGCTGAGAGAAAGTTTAAAGGTCAATCACATCATGGTGACATTCAAGAATCGCAGGCTACAAATGTTTGTACTTGTTGTGGCTTAGGTTTGATTGAAAAGATGCTTGCCAGGCTTTGGTAAATGTGTCTGATGCCTCTAATAAACCCTGCCTCAGATCGCTGCCTCATAGTTGTGTCAAAGCAATTATTGACCGTTAGCTAAACCCTCAGAGTTGTCAGGGTTCAAAGAACTCCTCAGGATGATCGATATCCATTACCGTACACTCAGTCCATCTCGGTTCAAAGCTGGGTCTCAAAAGGATCGCTCTGGGAAAGGATGTCATCCGAGGAATGTTAGGTCAGTGGTCTTCGGTTGTCTTGACTTGAAAATAGATAAACACCAAACCTGTTCCTGTTACTGTTGTTTCAAGCTGACCTGTCAGGTGGCCCTAAAGTGCCAGTAACAATCACAAAACAAAAACACAACCACAAAATAAAAACATGACGGCAAAAAGAAAAGATACAGCCGCTAAAAAGAGAACACAACTGCGAAAAGAAAAATTACAACTGTAAAAAGAAAAAACACAACTGAAAAAAGGAAAAATACAACTGCTAAAAAAGAAAACACAAGGAAAAATTAGTTGTTTATTATTTATTAAAAGCTAATTTGTACCCTTGCCTGGTCATAATTTTAACATTTTTGTTGTCTATTTGCAGTTGTGTTTTGTGATTTGTTGTTGTGTTTTACCTTCTGCAGTTGTGTTTTCATTTTGTAAATGTGATTGGCACTTCAGGGCCACCGTAGTCTTGTTTCCTTCTGCCCATGCAAGCAGGTCAGAACCCTTCAAAATGTCGTATTTCCAGAGTTTGTGGTTGTTTTAGTGCACTTGTTTTTCTCTCTCGGTTTGATTCTATCGACCATCCGAGTCTTTCAGATTTCCTCTCATTACAGCTGAAAGATGTTCCACATGTGAGGCCCCTTTGATAGATTGTATGTATATTTTGGAATTGTAACATCTGGGTTTACGTTGCTGGAAAGTTTTCAGCTATAATGGATTTGCAATGCGTCCTCTGGCTTGACGCGCCTCCTGTTGTTGCCATCCTTTTGTAACAAGACTCGGGTTATTTCATCCCAGTGTTGCTCTTTGAATCATGTTTGCAAAATTTTGAAGAACAAAAAGAAGGGACGTTTAACCCTTGCTCAGTTGATTTATGAGAGTTGTTGAGCTTTGTTAACCCCTCCCACTCACCCTTTTCCATCCTGAAGAGACCCCCAGCTTTGTGCACGCTTCACTGGGCACATTGGCCTTAAACCTCCCATGTGTGGCCTTCTGACTTTCCCTGGAGGGAGTTTCAGGATTCAGAAATTTGACTTGGCTTGAGTTTTTGCTTTTATGCGCCTCTTGATCCTTGACTATTGCCGTATAAACTACAGTGAAGTCAGTTTCTCCTGCTTTCATTGGTGGTAAAATGTATGAATCACCCAGAACCTGCTTGAACAGAGAAGAAATAAAGTGTCATGTTGTAAATTATTGGAATATTTCTCTCATCTCTCATCCGTTAATTCATCCTGTGGAATAGTGATTAATGTTGAATTGTGGCATCGTATTGGTTCAGAAAGGCAGATAAAACACATGAAGGACGGCAACACTCACTCATGCAAAAGTGATTTAATTGCCTCAGTTTTTTTCTTTGCTCTAAAATCTAGCAGTAACTTCTGTTTATCATCTCCAACATCCTGCCCATCATACGTTTGTCTACTTTAGTGCAATATGACTTCATGCCTGCGAGGGACTTCAACCAGCTTGACCCTCATAAAGTAGAAGTCCTTTAACTTTTAACCTCTGTCATGCTCAGCATGTGCATTATTTCAGAAGTGTGAAATCATAAGGACACATTTCAGCCAGATCATCAGTAATGAGGTTGTAGCCCAGTCTGTAATGTCACGCATTTCTTGAGTTTTGTACAGTCTTTATGTCTGTCACAGTCTGTTCTGTATGTCTGCAGAATTCTGTAAAAAAAACAAACAAACCCTGGTTTGATTTTCATGGAATAATGGTGCAATTTTAATTTGCCATCTTGGACTTTTTTTTTTTTTTTTTGTTCAAAAAAGTTCAAACAAAGATCTCAAAATTGTCAATAACTTGGGTATTAACAGTTTTGTTTCCCAGAAAATACTTCCTAATTTTTTTTGCCGACCTCTTCACCTTTTGTTTGACCCATACTTCGATCTTATCAACTTCCCATGATAACTGCACTAATAATAAGATTTTTATAAAACCTGTCTGGAATATCACCTGACCCTCATCTGCTATCTTGGTAGATGATCATGAGAGACACAGATCACCATCTTGGAGCCTGAATAACTGAATCATTACATTTATTTAGTTTCTGTTCATTCCATTCTGTTCTTTTCCAAAATGTCAACCGCTGAAAACAATGAATGAAAATGATACTTTAATATTTAATCCTTATAAAGCCTCATTTTCATTCATTGATTTTAAGGTTTGACATTTTGGAAAATGTTCTGTATGTACCATGTTCTACAACATAAATTCTGCACTCTTCATCAGCTTCTGTGGGTTCACTGCTGCACTTCGATTTGTTCTCACAGTGAATGAATTAAACAGGTGACTTTACTCAAGGAAATGCTTGTTAGGCCCCTGGGAACAAGAAAAGGTCAGAGGTCACTGTTGTGAAGTGAAACAACTGTGGGGACTCGCCGCAGACCTTGTTCTGCAGACTGTGGAGGTGTTTGGACCTGGTGGCGGTTAAAGCAAACAGATGGACAAAAGGCTGCGGACAGACAGAGCAGTCATAGGACATGAGAGGGAAAACCAGGAGACATTTTCTCCATAAAATATGGTTATAACCCTAACCTACAGGCCATGTACTGACCACGTTTACCTTTACCCAACATGTGTTACGTGTTGACACAAACACTGAAGCTCCTGCAGATGTGTCGCTCTGTGTAGACACATTTATTTTCACCCTTAAAGTTCTGTTGTGTTTGATTTGGTGGCATCTGGAGGTGAGATGCAGATTGTGACTATTTGTGCTGTCTTATGTATCTGCAGTAGATTTTTCAGGTATTTGTACTTTACTTGAGTTTTTTTTTTCTGACAACTTTTGACTTTTCCTCTCTGCATGTGAACACAAATATCTGAACTTTCTCCTCGTCACATTTTCCAAACAGGCTCGTTACTTTAGTCTGAATGTTTTCGTCTTTTTGGCTCAGGACGCTTCACCAACCCAACATGTTGCTGTTTGACATTCTGGGACTGAGACTCAACAGTCAACTCATTTTCTGGTGTGTTCAGGAACAGCTCGGACAAATCCTGCTGACTCTACCTTTAAGTTTAATAGTTGCATTATATTGATATGATGTAAGGTCGGTTAGCTTTGCACAGAAATGGCTGCTGCAGATGTCCTTCAGAGCGAAACGTTTATACTTTGAGTGCATTTCACAACCTGTACTTGAATACTTAAGCTGAGTCAGTACTTGTACTTTTACCAGTCTTTTTACACAAGTATTTACTTAAGTATGTGTGTACTTTTGCCACCTCTAAGAAAATATAAGCAATAAAGACATCCACCGTTGTGGCAAAGATCTGCTAATTTCAGCAACTTTTAATGTAGTTGTTTGCAGACATTAGGGGCGCTAAGATGTGAGACTTTTTTCTACTGTTAAATTCTTTAAAGCTAAAAATAAACATTGAAGTGTTTTTGTCACTAAAATAATGGAGGTGAACACTACATGTTTGCATTTGTCGTGTCAGTGGCTGTTTGACAAAGCTTACACAGTCGAGTTTTAGAGGTTTTATATGTATATGTCAGCCCCGTGCAGAACGCTGCATATGGCCGTGCTTCACAGCTCCTGATTATGAGCCCACACACTCCTCCACATGTACACGCAGACTCAAACTCTGAACACAGCGGCCAAGTTAAACTTATATTAAAGATGTTTTAACGAGACTTGCAGAATAAAACACACTAATTAAACCCAGCAAGCTGTCACTTTATTAAAGCTGCTGCTAAACTTGAGTGTGCAGCGCAGACACTTTGAGGAGATCGAGATCTTTCTTGGCTCTGTTTCACCAGGCTGTTAGTCGAGGGCCGTCGCCGAGAGGCCCACGGAACATGTTAATGTCATGATAACCTCGAACTCTGGATGTGATCTGAGGCCTCCTGTGGATACCTATGCATTCAAGTGTGAGGCCAAACAATGCTCATTGGAAGTGGTGCTGACGGCGTCCTGCTGCGCTGCCTGGATTTGTATTGAAGGGTCTGGGGCTTATCATTCTTCTGTGTTGACTTAGTTTACAGTTTTGTCCGTGTCACAAGTCATTGAATGGATTTATATGGATTTTCCTGATTTTGTGGATTAAAGGCAACTTTTAGATATTAATACATGTAGCTGAGAAGAGCAGAGGAGGCACTTTTCAGGAAACTGTGAGATCTAATCATAAGAATAAAATCCCTGAAAAACTCCATCCTTCCCACGGAACTTTTGGGTTTGTGGTTTTAGTTTCGTCATCTCATCCAAGTGCCTGAACCTGAGCCAACGCAGCGCGAAACTGAACACGTGCTGTTTTTGCCTGACAGTTGACTCTTATGATGAACTTTGGCTGTCTTTGATTAAACTTGTTTTATCCCACTGCTTCAGTGCTATTATGTGCGGCTCGCAGCCATCTTTGTTCCACATGTAAAATTTGTTTTCATAGGCTGCCATATCCCAGCCCTGTGAGAGAAAGTTCAGAGTGTTGTTTTCTTAAAACAAAAGCTTATCGTGCTGTTGATTTTGAGATTTTCCCCAAAAAACAAACAAAACAGAACTTTTATGAGTTTCTTAATAAGGATTTGTTGTAAGATTTCAAAACACATACCTGAATCCAGGCCAGGAAATCAAAACATAATTGAGTTACAACAATAATAAAGAGTTTATTTTACACCCTCAGTACTTGGCAGATTACTTTGAAACACAAAAACAAACTACTACAAAAAAGAGAAGACGTACAACATGAAAGACGTGCATAGAAACAACATTCCAGCAATAAGCAGAGGAGGACGTATACATGGATTAAAGTAAAATATGGCGGGATGTTCTGCTAAACATGATTAAAATCATGGATTTGATTTCCTTTCTTTATTCTTTACATTCAGTACTTTGAATTTAAGTTGGAGGACTGTGACTTGTTTGTGTCGCATAGTTTTCTGGAGATTTAAAAACTTATCCTCAACTTTTGGACACATCTGCAGAAAAAAAAAATCACTTTGGAAGTTTACAAGTTGAGCATTTTTTTAAATCCCCCCTTTCTGATTTACCATGTTTCATTCAATATTTCACTTGACTTCATCTAATCCAGTCATGATTTAATCACTGCGGCCTTGTTTCATCCAAATAGATATTTACTAAAGAAAATTGCACCAGAAAATCATTCTGGCTCGTAAATGTTGAGGAACTTGTTTACGATATTTCAGGAAGTCATTAGAGAAGTCAGAAAAATTATTTGAAGTGCAAATCAAATTTAACTACAAAGCAGTGAGAAAGTTGGGTTATAATAAACTAAGCTAACAGAATGCTCGGCTCATGGGGTCAGCCTGAGCTGAGCACACGTGTGCACGCGACAGAGAGCAGTAAACTTTGTTTGATGCAGTCATTTCATTTGGACTCTGTCAGAAAACTGTCGTTTAATGATTTTAGTGCAGATTTTTTCAGGGCAAAATGATCATCATTAACAAAAAAAAATAGCCAAGGAATCTTCATTAACAGGAAACTGAGTGTGAAAAGCACTGGTCCCAGAGTGCAGCACTTCAGGCAACCATCAGCCTTTGTGCATCCATCAGCCTGCCTGCTGCATGCGTGCTCGTCCAGGAGGGACTGGAGTCAGTCCTGGACAGATGAGACATTTGCAGGTCTGAGACATGGAGACATACAAACCACTCAACTCAAAATATACCTACATCTTTTCAACAACAACAAACGAAAAAAACAAAAACAAAGAAACAACCAACAGTTCTGCACAGAGTGTGTTTCCATGTTTTTGAGACAGAGAACTTAACCATTTCTTTTGTCTCCAATCCTCCTCTGTCGTCCCCTGATGTCGGAAAGCTGAATGAAAACCAAATCCAGACAAGACGACCTCTCAGGGCTGCTGATGGTTTGTGAAACAGAAGAGATTTTTTCCCTCCTCACTTCTGGATGCCTGAGTAATTTCCTCCCTGGGATCCACCTTACTGAGATGAAATGCATGTAGAGAGTAGAGAGGGGGGAGTGGGGGGGAGGCAGGAATGCCTGGGGTGCATTTTTCCCCCAAATGAAAAGCAGGTGACTGTTCATTGTAAGGGCGCTCGGTTAGTGGGAAGTGGAGAGCGGAAGGAAAGTCTGAAAAAAAGAAACCTCTCTGCTCTGGTATTTAGCTGCATTGTTGCCCGATGCACTTGTCTTGTAGTAGGCTGCTTACAATTAGGGGATTCCCACATACTTTCCTCCGCTGAATGTATTGTTGGTTTTCATTCCGGGTTTGAGTCGGCTGAAAACCTTAATTGGAATCAGGCTTGTTTTTCAGATGAGTCATTTTTGTCTGCTCTCCATTTGTCCTTAAAGCTGATCAAGAAGACGACTTGTCTGCAGATTTCTAAGCCAGGTTTATTTTTGATTACTTTGAAATGAAGTCAGTCACTAAATAAAAATCACATGGCAAATTTTATAAGTAGAAACGTAATTTACTGGATTATAAATGTCATCTAATCTGTACACTTTTGGATAACTTTCATAATCAGATATTTATTAAATATTCTCCTTTTTGGCGTGCAGAAATTGCACGCAACTGGAGATGTTTTGTGTTGCTGTGCAAGTTTTGGAGTCAAAGTGACTGTAATACTGTCTGAACTGAAAGGAAGTTAGTGAAGAACTGCTGCTGCTCTTGATCTTTCCATCTTGACTGAACCCCGTTTGTTCTTGCTCCCATCACATCCATCAGAGTGGAGCACTCGTCTAATAAACCCTGTGTGTCACACACACTTTACACACTTTGCATTGGTTACCGGGCTGCAACCAACAATTATTTTCATTATTGATTAATCTGCAGATTATTTTCGTGATTAATCAATTAATCATTTATACCATGCAATGTCAAAAAACTTGTAAAAAATTTGATCGTTGGCACGTCTCGTTTTGTGTCCTGATTACATGTAATCAGATCCTGCCCTACGAGTTTGGAACTTGACGTGTTTTTCATCTGAAGTTAAATTATCATCATAACAAATTTAGGCGGATTCCAAAGAGTCCAAAACAGGGAATAATAGCGACACGATGTTTAGACTTGCTGAGCTAATTAGTGTCATATGTGATGGAGACAGAAATGTGGGGATCAGCAGAAAATTGCAGTGTAAGCGTTTGTGTTTGTTGAAGGAACAAAAACTTTCTGCTGAATCCTTCTTTTGTCGTCGATCTCGTGTTTCTCACACTCAGAACATTATTATCAGGCGATGAATAATTCAGTCACTTTATAGTTCAAGAAATCTTAAGTTTGTTTTTTCACATGCTTGTCACTCGTGGGTGGTGATTTTTTGTACCTGTGCTGTTTGACTTTTGTGTTGGTGCTTTTTTCAGCTATAAGACTCAAATTTACAGCCAGGATGATTTACTGACGTGATGTTTTTCTGCTATAAATGAATAAAGTGAGCAAGGTGAAATTTATTGTAACATTTAATAAGCAAATGAAATGTCTAGGAGAGCAGCCCTTCACGTGTTTATTGGTTATAAGATTGAAGCCAAGACAAAACAAAACAATCAAGTTCTGATTCCTGAGTGGCCTCCTGCCCCTCTTGTCAGCCTGTGTTTTCTAAGATAGGGCCCTATGAAGTCTATTTAATTTTTTCCTTAAATTCAGTTTTTTTCCCCTCAAATTCTGTTTTTTCCATCGTATTTTATAGGAATTCTGTTTTGGTTTGTTTTGTTTTTTATTTTGCCATTAGAGAGTGTGTTATTAATGTGAATGAATAAAATGTCCATAAATTAATCAAATTAATCAAATGAAATAATGCACATAGCCTACCATGTCATAATAAGCTTTGCATACATATAAACAATAGATTCTGTTTTTA
>JAQLOL010000005.1:24743887-24757119 GCA_029783665.1 Naso thynnoides | reverse complement strand
CTCCCCCTTTCCCTCATGGCGCCTCTGCACTCCACTGTACTCACAGCCCTTTACTGACACAAATAAACGCAGCGAGGACACTGATAAAATGTTACTTACAGCTCACACTTCCCGCTCTTCAACAGGACAAAGCAACGTGCGCTCCTTCAACAATAGTTTAGCTGTTAATCCAGCTCATGTGCTCATTACAGAAGTAAATAAATCCACAAGAAACAGGAACACAATCAACTTCTGTTTGGTGTTTGCCTCTTTAGGAAAGTTTAACAAAGTTAACTGTCCTTCGTTCACTTGAAAAAAACACTTTTTTGGAGCCATCTTGAACAAAGTGCTGACAGTAATCCCTGAAGCAGAGAGCAGAGCGGGGGAGCTGGCATGCCCACATGAGGAAGTCCAGCACACATTAATGTCACTTAAAGAACAGTTTAAAAAACAGTGTAAAACACGGCGTGCAGAGGCGACTGAAACAGCCTGCAGGGCTCACTGCCAAACACATGAACCTCATCATGTGACGCTTTGGCTTCATTTAACACGAGTATCCGACACTGTAACAACATTATAGGTCAGAAAAGACAAAGGCATATACCATGGCCCTTTTTCTGTGTTTTCTCTGGTCATGCAGCAGTAATTTCAAAACTATTTGTGTCTTAGAAAGTCCTGTTTAATGAGAGAACCTCTTTCCTGCAGTGAAATGCACCCAACAGAAACTGCATTCAGTTAACTCAAAATCTAAACTCAGTGTCTCGATTACTTGAATGATCCAAACCTTCAGCTGAGGTCAGCTAAAGGAATCTGCAAGAACCACTCCAACCTGCTGGGACAACGAAGACAGTATCGGTTACAAAGTCCATCAGTGGTCTGAATGAGGGGTCACCTGAGGTTACCTGAGGTCATCTTTGTGTTGGGGTTCAGTCAGTCCAGTGACAGATGAGAGCAGAGAAGCCTCAGAAAGGCTAAAGTTTACAGCTTCTCTTTTTCCTTAATGGTGTTTACCAAAGAGACAACGTGGTCGACTGATGACGAGTGACTTTCGTGGTTTGATTGATTTAATCATCCATTAGAATCAGGATGGAAACGTGTTTTTGTTGGAAAAATGTACTTTCAGGAGTGTCTTTGTTGCTTTAAATCCCTGAGCAAATTTTGCTTCTTTTTAAGCCAAAACAACTTTTTTAGGTGCCAGTTAAAATGCTTCTGTTGGTTTTGTTTTCTGTTTGGTTTTTTTTCGTTGTTGCAGTTCCCAGTTGAGTGAAATTGAATTTAAATGTGATGTAACAAACAATTGCCGGAAGTTTCTGAGGTTCAGTCACAGATTTTAATGGAGTTGTCATTTTCTGAACAGTCTTAATGCGGCAAACCCTTCCCGTCTGGTGCTCCAAGCAGGTTAAAACAAAAATCGAAGAGCAATTGGCCTGGTCTGCTCACCTCATCATGGTGAAGTGGAAAAGTCTGTTCTCAGACAGATAACGTCAAATGAAACATGCGGAAATGACTAAATGTTTAGTTTGGCACATGAGGGGGAATGCTAAGTTCTGCAGCTTTCCAAATGTGACACACAATGGTTGATGTTTGAAGGCCACAGCTTAAATAAACAGGAGCATTTTCTGCACTTTAGTATGTTTTTCAAACCCTAAGGTCTGTTTAACAGAATCACACTTTGTTCTTTTTGCTGCAATTTGTGCAAATCTGTTGTTATTCAACTAAAGTGGTAACTTTAACAACATGATAAAAGCTGTAAAGCATGCTTCCATTTGCTCCTGCTGTACAGGAAATATCTTGCACAAATATGTTCTTAACCTTAATCGACCCATGGTTTCCTTTGCAGGAGCGTCTGTTCCACAATAGTCATGTTTCTATTAATGCACCTTTTTGCACATTTTGAAGCTTCACATTAGAAATCATTGATGGAAACAGTAAATTAATGCAAAGGCCAAAAAAGCAGAATCATGCCTCTGATGCTGCTGAAAACGCTGGTATTCTGACACCATGTGACTTATTAACTGCTAAACAGCTTCTTCCCTCGTATGAAACAGTACACAGTTGTGCTGTGCTGCCACTGTCATTTACTGTTTTTAAGAACAGCAAAGAAAAAAGGGAGAGTCAATGGTGCAAGCTAAATGTCTACATTTTGCAATATTCTACACTAGAAAGTCCCACTAGTAAAAATGTGACGGTCAGGAATTAGATTTTTCCCAGATGTTAGTTTTTAAGTTGATGATGCACTGGTGTTTTTATAGTGATTAAGTTAAAACCTTTTATATTTTTACAATAATTAGAAAAAAAAAGTTTTGAAGGAATTATTATCTTTTATGCGCTGGTATCAGATCAGTACTCTATCGGCTGCTGCGCAAGTTTGAATATCGTATCGTTTGAGTATCGTAATCAGTTTTGGCAAGGAAAGAAAGACACCAAAACATCTTTACAAAAAGGTTTTTTACACTTGCTTAACGTTTTTTGCCTTTTTAAAGAAGAGATAATGTGATTAACGGATGACGAAAAAGTCTTGTCTGGAAAAGTTCTAATGTAGCGAAAATGTGATCGTCTGTTTCTGCTCTGAGAGGAGAAAAAGAAGAAGCTGTCTCGTTTCTTCTTCTTTGAGGTTTATTGGCAGTTGGGAAACAACTGGTTTTGTCTCGGGTTCATAACCACCTCTGCTCTGTTTATTACAGCCATAACGTAGCCCATAATTATGTTTCCATGAATTGCACAGGCTGTTCTCATTAATCCGTTGTGGATAAACAATATTCAGTTGTTTGTGCAGACAGTTTCCTAAACGTCCTCATAAAATGGCACTAGGCAGCACCTGGGAGCCTCGTCTGTTTGAACTGATTTATGGGAGAAACAAACTGACAAGACGAGACTGCGCTTCAGTTTGTTCTGATTTCATTTACCTCATACCTGGGCTTAGTCATTTCTACGAGCAAGCGGTGTGTGTGTGTGTGTTTGTGTGTGTGTGTTTGTGTGTGTGTGGCTGTGACAGACTTATGAAGACAACACAAACTGATTTTTACAGCAGACATGAACCTCTCTGTTTTTCTCTCTGTCTGTCTCCTCTTCATGCGATTGACTAAATATCCATTTTTGCCAGAACTAAAAGCAACCTGCTGATATTGTGCCATGGTCAAAGCCTGGAGGCATGCAAAGGTGCAGAGTGGTGCTGCCGTTTGTACTGCGTTTGAATACTTTCTTAGTATTTAATACATTAAAGTAGAACTAACCCACTTTTCATGTGGATGTCCAGTGAATGTCAATGGTAACTGTAACTGCTCAGTTTGTGCTATACTGGCAGAGAGAGCTGAGTTTTCTGAGTTTGTCCTGGTCACAAAGTCATTCTTGTGGTGCCTACATGTACCATAATGCATTGTGCACAGACTGAAGTTGTAATGGCCTTCAGTGTAGAAAGCACAAGCAAGAGTGGCAGCTAATGTTTTTCTACAGCCTGTAAAATAATCACGCAGATGTTGTATTTTGACCCACCGTGCATTGTGAAAAATGACAGACATGTTTTGCTGAAAATAACGTCACATTACCATCGAGTAATGTTAGACGCAGTGCAGCCGAATGCCCAGAGCTAACAGCGGGCTCTGGCCCGTCACAGCCGCAGACAGTGACTCGTAGCCATGGGCTTGCACGATGCTTGGCTAGGCTGGATTATAGACGAGTGACCCTGATAATCGTGGAAAGAGACAGTTGGATGTTTTTTTGCCTGAGATAACATCACATTATCACCAAGTAGATGCAGTTAGCTGGAACGAACTTCTTTGGGCTCTGGTGGACCAAAGCCCACCCCCCTAACTGGAAGTTGCTCTATAAAAGGAGTCTGTCTTACACACTTGCGGTGAGACGGTTAAAAGGTGGTGTTTAAAGGCCAGTGATGGTCTTATAAATTATACTGTCAAGTTGCTAACTGCATTATGGGAAGTGTAGGGTGCAGCGTTTTTTGGAGGTTGATGTATGTTTGCACTGACGCCAGAATATCTCGGCCCCTGCAACAATCAAATTCCAAATCCTTCATCGGAAGTAAACATCCCACTATCCCAAATACGCGATTTTACTTTTCCTTCCAAAAGTGAAGACGAAAACACTGATACTGCTCACATGTCTCCAAGCAAAACATAAAGTTAACTGGAATAAGGTGGAAACAGCTGGCTGCGTTCCTCTTGTTTGCATCATGTTAAAAACTCTAAATGTTGTTTTACGATAAAAAACAACAACAGTTAAACAAGATAAACATCTTAAGGTGTTAGTGAGCTTTAGAGGTGCTGATAGGTGGATTTTGTTACAATTTCACACATCAAGGTTGTTTCAGTGTTGTGTTAAACTAAGCTAAGCTAAGCGAACTAGCTGCCAACCATAGCTTCCCATCAAATATACACAATCAAATATTAGAGTTGGATTTTCTCACCAAACTCTCCAGCAGAAAGTAAATAAGCCTTTTCCCACCAAAATCTTGTCATATCAGGCATTTGACTGGAAGGACAATTAGGTCTTACTTTGAAAATATTAAGTACTGTGATTACTGTGATCATTCAGCATTAACACGGAGATGCTTAATGACTGTGTTCTCTGAGAGGTTTCGTTTTTTTCTTGATGAAGCCTTACAGGATCCAGCTGCTTCCCTCTGCTCTTGTTTACTAACATTCTCCAGTCACATGGTCTCGTAATGACACAACCTCTTGTACTTCCTGTCTCTTCAGTGGTTGCCAGGATACAAGGTGTTAGTTGCTTTGACAATAGCATGTTGACGCAGGTCAGGACCGCGGTTCTCCAGTTTAAAAAAAAGAAAAGCAAAAAAAAAGGGTGGCCTTGAGGGCAGGAACTGGCTTTTATATTCATTCACTGTGGTGCAGTTCAGGTTAAATAGGTGGTTTGTTTGCGTGGGCAGGTCTAAAGAGCTCTGTTGGGACTTTAAAGCAGAAAAATGTTATTCAGCACTTGATATAGTTTAAAGCGACAACTTATTTCTTGTTTAGAACAGAGTCTGTCCCCTCAAACTGAAGGAAAACCCCTAAAATTTGGCATCAGTGTTGTTCCAATTCTGACAGCTGCTGTTTTTAGCGTTTGTTGAGGCGTAAAAAGACAAAATTTCCAAACTGCCTCAAAACAAAATGTGTTGAAACTGCTTTAATGTGGAGGGTGTAGCTGTTGTGCTCCGTCCTTGTTCTGGATCCGACCACACTGCCGTCCACATGAGATCCATTGTAAACACAGAACTTCAAAGGCTGGCTGAAGACACACCACAGCAGCAGGTGTGTGTGTGTGTGTGTGTGTGTGTGTGTGTGAGGGAGTGAAGGTTATCATAGCTCTGTTCTGGACTGCTGAGCTCATACAGCTGGTATGCAGTGAATCCCAATGAGGCTTAGAACACAGTCACAGGCCGAAGTGGCTTTAGAAGAAGTGCTTTGGTTTTAATGCATTGATATTTGAGACATTTTTAATTTGTGGAAACTTTTTAATGTTGCGACAGAATGTGAGCATGGTTTGAATGCTTGTCATCAGCTTGCCTCCCTTGGTGCCACTCCTTGCTCAGCCAGAGTCATTAGTGTAATAGGTGGAGCAGATGGATGAAGATGATGATTGGTTTGCAGTGGATGATGAACGCTGACTGTCTCCTGGTCTAATATCATTATCCTGATCTACAGACTGAGCAGACGGTGACTCTGTGAACTCTGCAGAGGACAGACGTTCACTGTGCTCTGTCACAGCGGATGGAAGACACCATCATGCTGCTTTAAAGAATTTGAAATGCATGCACGTGAATGTTTGCACTCTTATTTGTCTGCTTGTTTTTGTGTCTGATCAGCTGTATTCATGCACGCGTCTGTGTCAGTCATGTTCTCACAAAACTGCTCATTATCCTTTTGAATTTATCCACAGTGTGTCTGAATGTGATTTATGGAGAAACCCACAGCTTTAACAAATAACACAGTCCTCACACTGGCAGCTCCTGAGCAGTGAATGCTGTTAGGGAGCCCCCTGTTGGAGGAGTCGAAGAAATGCAACCAAACTGCAGTTGAATGTCTGTGGGCTTTTAGAAATGAATTAGATAGCTTTTGAATTTGTCAGTATTAGTTTATATATATTTATTAATTGACAAGCTCGGTTATAAAACAGATAATCACAATACAATTATTCAGATATTTGCAATTTTTAAAAGAGGCAAGTAGAATAACAGCAATATTTAGATTGACTGCAAAATTACTCCGTCTACCTGCTTCTGTTCTAATTTAGAATTCTATGTAAACAATACAGATATTAATTTTATTTCTGACATTTTTTAAATATACAGACTATTGCATGCTGATAATTCATGTTGTTTTTAAAATAAAGGGTTTTTTTTAGTTCAAACTTCACTTTTTCATCCTGCAAAATCCTGTTTAGTGGCTGTTTTGGAGCCTTAGAGCCCATGTAATGATTTTTATAAGCAGATACAGAGAATGAAAACATTAATGATTAATCATTATTAACCATCTACAAGTTCTGGGCAAAAACCATCTGCTAATGAGGAGCATGCTATGGTTGAAGAATTTTTTGCAGAGTCAGATATCCACAATTAATTTACAGTAATTACAAATGCAGGGGTGAATTTGGTCATGCTTCTCTGTACTGCAGTTTATTCTGACCAAAAGAATGTATATTTCAATGCTAAATTGATTTTTAAGAATTTCTTTTTGGTCTCTGTTTGCTAAATGACTGTCTTTTGAGAACATATAGGTCATAAAAAAATATTCAGAATTCAGCCAAATACAAAGGGAAAAATAACATTTAGGGACATGAGGAACGGATGCACAGACCTATCTCATACAGTTTAGTTTTATTAAGTGCTAGAATCTCATGTTTTCAGCCTTTAGCTCCTCTTGCAGCCACCAGGGGGCAGCAGAGTCCTTTGTTTCTAATGGCGTACCTGCATCCATCTACACAACTACATCTGCTGCTGACCTTCAGGGTAAATTTCCAAAGTTTTCAGGACAAACATCACACCTGAAGTTTTTCTCATTGTGTTGCTCGTGTTTGCCTGGATTCTTGTCATATTTATGTGCCTGTTTTCTGTGTGTTTTGCAGCTGCAGCATGAATTGGGGGAAACAGCTGTGTCAACCAAACAAAGTCGGACTAATGCTCACACAAAAGCAGACAGAAAAGTAAACAAACAGAAGTTATGTTTTGTCAGGTCGAAGCAAACGATGACACAGAGTACACACAACCGTTCCATTGGAAACCTTGTTTGGGGTTTATTCTGTTGTTCTGTGATATTTCTGGGGAATCTCCCACGATGGTGAAGCCTGAGCAGCTGGAAGGAGGTGAGGCGCTGCCCACATAAAGCCAACAGTGGCTGGGATTAGCTTTAGAAGATGTGTGGGCTAAATGACGACACCCCTGTATGAGTCAAATGCTGATGTTGTTGACTTAGTGTCGATGATTAGTATCTATTGCATTACTTGACGGAGACTGCAGTGAATACAGAGACACAACAACAACAGAATATTCCAAGTGTGTGTAGGCGCATGAAACAAAGGCTTTCAGGGAGAGGTTTAGTCATAGAAGGTCATCAGCAGTTTACAGTCATGTTTGTGAAACAGCTAAGAGCGTCTGATGCCTGTCTCAGAGGATGTCTGATTTGGTCTGAAATCAGGTGTGTCACTAAACACAATGTCTCATCAGGGTGATGGCTGTTTGTGGAGATGGGCTGCTACAGACACTGCTGGACCAATCAGGGAGCGGGGAGCAGGTGATTAGGTGGGAGGAGGTGGTCAGGTGGTTGGAATGGTGGGAAAGAGGAAACTGCAGGTCAGGAGGGAGGGGCCGGATGTGTCCTGCGAGGGAGGGTCAGAGAAAACAAAGTAACAGGTAACTGAAACAATGTGAAGGATCTGGCTGATTTTCTGTCTCTAACAATATTTTTCACTCTGTGCTGCAACTTTTTGAACAATATTAATTTTCCTCAAAGCTGGCGTCCCTTATTATCAGAGCCATAACTCAACACAGCAGGCTCTTTCCAGTGATAGTAGCTCTAAGTCACATAGGAGATGACCTGAATCAGTTAATTAAGTTAAATTAAAAAGTGGCTCCTTGCAGTTTGAGACCTCATTTACAAGGTGCTAATTTTCTCATCAAACAAAACACTTTTGTTGCTCTTCGAGCTTTTTACATGACAACGGCGCCACTGAAATCACAAACTTTTAAAACCGCAACCGTCTTTCCAGCTGTGTAAACTGGCAAGCGGCGTGCCTGTAAATGCGATGACTACGCTAATGCTAATGTTAGCGCAAGTTTGTACATTCCGCAGTAGTCACTAAAAAACCCTCATTAAACGCTCCACAGTGCCCCCAAAGCAAATTGAATGTGAAGACAGTCTACTGAGGCTAATTTTAGAAGTCAGTCTACAGCTGAACTTCTTTGCCTGAGCCTTGATTGAAAAATGGTCGAGGGAGGCCACAAGACACGCATACATCCCTGAAAGAGCAGACTCCTCCTACACAGTGTGTGCAGTTATTTCCTGCTGAAGAATCTCCGGATAAAAAAAATGCCAAAAAAAACTAATATTTTCAAATTGAGTAAATATATGTTGTTTTAGGACAGTTTTTAATTCATTAAAAAAAAAAAAAACCTGTCCCAAAACATGTACAGCATTGCAACACTAACTTGCAAAATGATTTCTGTAGGCCAGGTCAGAGTTAAAAACATAACTGCAGCCGTTGCTGCTGCTCCTCTCATCATGAGAACCCTCTGAAGCAGAAAGTGTCTCTCTGTTTAAAATGTCTACATCACGAGAGAAACACTTAATGTGTAGTCAGACAGTCAGTATGTGCACGGTGAGATGTGCTGTGAATGTCAGCTCACTGTATGCACACGTGTTGGTGCTCACGTGTTTGGGATTGTGCATGCGAGGGAGAAGCAGAAGGATGAAGGGTGAGAGTGAGGGTGGAGGAAGAGGAAACTCTCCAGCCCTGCCCTCTGATTGTGTTCAGTGTTGTAAGGGGGTCCAGCCCAGCCCGGTGGGAGTATACACTCATTCCAAGGGACCAGGGGAAGGAAATCGCCCAGCCTCAGTCACCCCCCCCGCCCCCCACCTCCTCCCGCCGATGTTGTAAGCATACCACTGACCTCGAGTCAGAGAGCAGCTGGTGTCCACACTCCTCATCGTCGCGTCGTTTCGACCATCTCCCATCGCTGCTGTCCTTTTATGAGCTCCATGACTGAATCAAGCAGCTGCTGCACTCTCACTCTGTTATTCATCCTTTCCATATAGACGTCTTCTCTTCAACATCATCTGTTCCGTCTGACATCTCCTTATCCTCTGCCCCCCCTCCCACACACACACACACACACACACACACACACACACACACACACCAGGAACATTTCTGCTCTGTTTATTCTCCAAAGTTCCAACTTACTAAGAAGGTAAAGCCTAACCCCACTTCTCCTCGCTGAGCACTTTCACACCCAATATGGAAGTCCAGCTTCTTCCCATGTGGCCCCGGAGCGTTGTTTACTGGGCACTCACGTGCTGGGAACAGCGTGGACGTTGTCCTGAGGACACACACATGGCTTTTATGCTTATCAAGCAAACAGCCCGCATGGTTTAATAATACATCTATGTGAGCATTCCATGAGAATCCTGTCATATCCAGAGAAGCTTTGTGCAGGCCTCAGTTTAGTGTCTCTCCTGTGAATTGTGCAAAACAACAACAACAAAAAAATTGGAAGTGTGGTTAAAAACAAAAACGGTTTTCTAAAAATTGTTTGTTTCCAAACTTTCAATTTCTTTCTTTTTTCTTTTTTTTTCAATCTGGGATAAAAGTAGTGACAAAAAAGATCAGTCTAATGACATTGTGCTAACAAATAATGCTTGAAATTTTATCGTGCAGATGTCTTCGTTTAATATTATTTTCAGTGATCTGAAGCTCTTGGTTTTGGATCGGCGCCGGACAACACGAGAAATTTCAAAATGTCACCCCTGGTGGAGCAGTTTGGTATCAAACTGTGAGTGCTATGTTACATGTTTAATTGTTTTGGTCAGCCTCTGGACTGTGATGTGTGGGACATGTTGTATAGAAGAAATTCAACCAAAACTGGATCCCAAATGGATGTCACGCTGCCACCCACATTTAAAGCTCTCTAATTAAGAAGCAACCTGACTTTCAAATGTAAACCCCCGAGTGCAAATATAGAAACAAACTGCACTGAGATGCATTTACTCTTTTGAAGAGGAAGCTTCTCATTTTTCCTCTTTTCGGCACAGACACACTCCTCGTCTGTAGATGATTTCAGTAAAAGTATTCAGTTTGTTTTAGCTTATTTATGTTCAACAGCAAGCAGCATTTTGTTGTGTGTAAAAGTTATGAAGAGTTGAACAAGAGTTAAATGTCTGCTGGACACGATTTAACGCCTCGTAACTGTTTGTTGACCCTGAGCTGCTCTCAGCACTTAACCTTTGACCCTGAACTGTGCTAAGGGCCGTTTAAGGTTCTGAAGATGTGGAGGAGCTGCAGAGGAGTTTATTGGAAGCTTAAGCAATATTAAAAAAAAAGTCTGTCCAACTCAAGTTTAAAAATGACGTAGAAAACCTGTACTCACCAGAGTGTGCAGCCTGATGTGTGGGAGCCTTGGAGAGATTGAACCCCGACTCTGCCTTAAGATTGTAATGAATAAAATATTAAAGGTCGAGTCAGCAGAGTTTGTTTGTTGCGGCTTGTAAACACAACGTTCAAATTAGGCCCCTTCTCACGGCTCAATGCCATCAGACATTATGAACAACAACGGACGACGCATCTGGGATGCCTCACGACCTCACATTAGAGAGGGAAGCGTGTTTGACTTTTGTGACACAGTGGACGACGACCATCGTTTACCTCCCACGACGGCTTGTCAGTAGTTGAACTCAGTAGCGAGCTTTTTCTTTGTGGTGACCTCACGCACGTTGTGAACTGCAAACAATGACTGATCGGGGAGCCACGTGCGGTCTGTCATGTCTCTCCGTCACAACACAGGAAGAATTTATGACTCTTAAACTGCCTAATCTGACACAGTGAACATTTTAACAGACACAAATATCTTGTAGTCTGACCTCAGCAGAAGGGCCCATACGTGATGACTGAGCCGGATTAATTTATTATGATGTGTATCTGTTTAAACTTGATTATGTGCGGTGTCTTTGAGTATTTTGATCGATACTCAAAGACACCGCACACTTGATAAATAAAAATAAAATGTACTATTATTATTATTATTATTATTATCACAAGTCTATATCTATATCCATATATATAGATATCTGTATAATTTTCTTTTAGAAAAATGCTACTGATTCAGCCTTTAACTCTTGAACTTGGGTGTAAACATACTTTGCTCAGGGATTTTTAATGGTGCTACTTCTGCAACTTAGAGCTAACCTGTTCCTGTTCTTTTTACTGAAGCATGTTACACAAAACGTACTGCAGGAACTGTTCTGAATTAAGAAGGCGTCCTCAGAAAGAAAACAGAACTTCATGCAGTTTGCACCATTACATGACCACTGCACTGTTTGTGTCTCTGCTCGTTCATGAAGCACATTCATAAAATCCTAAGCACGAGCAAATATTTGTTGTCGAAGCTGAAACTTTTTCCTCCTCATGTTGATCATTTTGCGCTGCCAGCAAGTTTATCTTTAACTGTGTCAGCTTGTAAGTGTCTTAAGTAATTGTGCTTCTGCTGTAAAATTGTGTCTAAACATGTTTAACATTCACTGGTTTGAGGGGATGGATTTTTACACACTGCACACGAGAGCACATTGTTTTAAGAACAAAGAGTTTTAAGAACTTGGAAAATGAAAAATGCATGCTGTGTGATTAAGGGGCAAATATTAGGAGAACAAAGTTTTCAAGGAGCGCGTGGTAAACCTGAGGAAAGCAACGCTACCGGCCTGATGACATAACACTGCACAACATTGTCTCCATTCTCACACAATGTGACGACCGGCCTCCTCCCAAATTCATATCAATGACCTATCAACTTATCACAGTAGATATCACACATGCTTTAAAAACATGTGGCCGGAGACAGGAAGAATAACTCATTACGTAAGGTGCAGCGTGTTCCAGTCCAAGCACACAGTCGTCTCCTTTATTTGGAAAGCTTGCGTTTCTGCACGCTGAGCTGTGTTTTTATTCTCCGTCCTGTCAGGAGATCGACCGTTTACGAGCCGCTGGTCCAGGTGCTCTCTGCTGTTGACCCTCATTTGTAGAGCTGGTGGGAGTCCGAAGGAGGGTGGGGGAGGGGTGGGGGTGGGACGCTGTCTTGTATCTGGTTTGATTATAGGCCGGATTTTTATGAATTCTTTTCAGCTCTGAC
This sequence comes from Naso thynnoides, assembly GCA_029783665.1. NCBI lineage: Eukaryota > Metazoa > Chordata > Actinopteri > Acanthuriformes > Acanthuridae > Naso > Naso thynnoides. The sequence continues at coordinate 24,744,794 of JAQLOL010000005.1, read as the reverse complement.
TCTGACATGACTGTCTGTCTCTTTTAAAGTGATCATGAACTATATTTTTAACATGAATAACAGATCACATGACTACTTGGATGTGAAAGGTCAAGTCTTAGTGACTAACCCAGCTCGAGTTATTACCAGACTCTGCAGTTTCCCTCAGTTCCACGTTGTTTTGGTTTGGGGAACACAGCTTGACGATTTCGGTTCAGTCTCACCTCTCTCATCACTATCGTTTCCAGCTGCAAGCAGCTGCCAAAAAAAGAAAAAACTCTGATTAAACCACAGACTAACACCAAAGCGCAGACAGATTAAGTTCACAACTTACTGGTGAAGCAGCAGGTGGTAATATTGGTTGATGGGTCAGACCAGCATAAATTATTTCAGTAAATACTTAATTGATTGTTGTGATTTAATGAAGACATTTTGGGTCAACAGAAGAATCTGAATGACGTTTTGATGTGATGACTTTCCCCCAACTTTTCCACCAGTCTACCATCATCGTCAGCCACATATCCTGCAACACTGAGCACATTATCATCAGCATCAGACGTAGATTAGCCCTTATTTGTGAATATTAGCATTAGGGCCCAACCAGTGTATTGCTTTGCTGATATGTTCGGCCCATATCGGCGTATCAAAGATGCATCTGGATCAGAGTTTATGTTTTCAATATGCATCAACATTGAAACATTGAAAAAGCTTGGACTGATTGGCTTGGCTAATTATGAAGTTTGTCCAGCAGAGGGTGGTCTGTCATTTAACTAATAACTTAGTTTATAATTTAACTAATAAGGTAAAGTGTTTGCTGTTCAGTGCGCTGATGTTTGGAATAAAGTTGGTTGAAATGTGGGACATCCTGCTTCCATTATTTGATAACCATATTCAGCCGATATACATTTATAATATCAGCTAATAAATC
>JAQLOL010000005.1:24724264-24736246 GCA_029783665.1 Naso thynnoides | reverse complement strand
TTTTTTTTTTTTTTTTTTTTTTTTTTTTTTTATATTTTTTTTTTTTTTTTTTTTTTATTTTTTGTTTGAGAGAGAGAGAGAGAGAGAGAGAGAGAGAGAGAGAGAGAGAGAGAGAGAGAGGCAGAGAAAGAGACAGAGAGAAAGAGAGCTTTCATGCAGTTCCGACCTCTGTCCTTAACTCGTTGTGTCTGACCCGGAATACAGGCTGGATTTTTAAGGACTTTCCTGGACATGCATGCACAGCAGTGGTAAGTCTGAAACTGCCTCATATAGGATGCATTAACTGGCACATTTAACTTATAAACTTCCTATGGCCAAAAAACACTCTTTTTTTCCAACTGTTGTTAAATTTTAGTCTGTGAGTCTGTCGATTGTGTCGAAAGCTTAAAAGTTTTCCTTCGAGATTTGGCAGCGGCTCAACAGGTGTCTTTCTGCGCACCGTCATGAAGTAGCCCATCTCGCACGGGAGTCCTTTTTCATTCTGATAGATATGCTCCTTAACAGGACGATTCATCTGTGTAATAAAATCAGAGAGGCGGTGGTCATTAGGCTACTGATAACCGTACTGAACAATTATCGTCGGATGTCCTGCCCTTTCCTGGTGCGACAACAAGCAGAAAATACGCAGTTATCTATTCCTCTTTATTCTGCAATTCCATGTGAAATGGGAGAAATAAGGCTCTTAAATATTTGTGTTGCGGACACGCGTGAACCGTCAGATTCAAATTCAAAGCCAAAGAAATTTGTGAAAGATATAAATCATTAAATATGTCTGTGTTTCAAATTAAACTTCCTCGTGTGAGACTCAAATAGAAATGACAGTATAGCCTATAGGTTAACATATTGTATGAGTGTTTTAGAAGATGTCATTGTATTTGAACTAGTTTAAAATAAGGTCGCCTATTTGAAGCATTTACTGTTTTAACATGCTCCTGTTAACTTATGCAACTGATTAAGGTTGAAAGTCATTTTAAGTTTGATAGCCATCACACCCACAGGAGAGTGCTTCGTGGTTCCTTTCTACTTTTAGTTTCTCTGGCTTACTCACTCTCTTGTTTGGAGCAGGGAGACATAAATGTAGATGAAGGCTGGAAAATCTCTAATTTCCCAGCATTTTCCCGTTTGAACGCCGAAATCATGATGAATTAGGATGAGTCACTCACCTAACTGAGGATGTTCTACTGGAAACCTTTCAGTCTCCACTCTTACTAGGAGTTTTTTCCACTAATCATCAAACACTTGTGAGTTTACTATTTCCTCTCTCTCCTCCTACTGAGTGTGTGTCATCGGTGAGTAAGCAGACACAGATAAACAGAGATATATCTGAGATATAGACAGGGAACAGTATCTGTTGAACAAGTGAGTAAACTAGATCGATGAGAATGGATATGTTTCCACAGGATTTCTGCTTAATAAGTTAGCAACAGGTGTTCCCTTTCTCCCTCTCAGGTCTTTGAATGCACAAGATTAGGATTTCAGCTCTAACTATAAATATTTTGCTCTTTTTGGTGACATGCAAAACCTCACATGTCCAGTTTTTATAGTTTTATTCATTAAGTTATTAGTTTAGCAGATTTGTTTTTGCCTTATAGGCCAATGTTGATTGACATGAACATGAGCATAATTAATGTCAGGACTTGATTCTCACTGAATATTCTTGTGTTTTTGTTGTGAGAAAATATTCGATGTGAGTGGGACGTGATGGCCATAGTGGCAAAATAAAATGTCTGATAATTCTCTTTTGTTGGAGAAGAACTGTCTACATGATCTACACAACGCCATTTATACCAACTGTAGGTTTTAGTCGTCCTAAATGGCCGAATGGTGTGTTTCAATTTACAGATTAATCACAAGACATGTCTGCACAAGCAGAAACACATGCAGGCCTCCATGGCAACAGGTTTACTTCAGTCCACTCTTTTAAAATCAATAACCAAGACAGTCAAGAAATGAATGTGCTTTTAAAGGATATGTTAGGACACATCTTGCTGTGCACATTCATAAATTTGAAAACATGGTGCAGTACAAAATTTTCTAATAGATTCCAACATACAACAGTAACAGCATGTTTCCTTTCCTCCAATCACACAGTTTGTCTACTGCTGTGTAGTTGATGGGATTTGACACCCTCCCCTTATGTGAGTGTTAAAACGGACCAGCTGGACAGTGAAAAAGAAAGAGCAAGAGTGACTTTATTCTATTAATACTGTATATCCAAACCAGAAAGGTAAAAGAGTCCAGGAAGTGTGAAGCTGTGTTTTAGTTTCTTTATTTTGGGCACCTGCATCTGATTCCCTGAGATATTTTTAAGAATTGTAGGAAAACAGTCATAAACTACCCATACTTAAGTATGTATTTTACGTGATTATTTGCATTCAATGTTATTTTTATTTCACTACAGGACAGAGAGCCTTGTCATTGCACCTCCTTACAGCTAGACTTCCTTGATTTGATAGGCTAGTGTTTCTACTTCCAACTGCCCCACCACAGAGCACCTGTCCGAGCAGCCATCTGAGTCGTGCGGCACTTCCTTTTTCCATTGTAAACAGCTGTAACAAGGGACTTTCAGACTGAGATTTTATCAACAAGTAAATAAAAATACTGTATGTAGTTGGACAAGTTCTTTTCAACCTTTTTGGCTTGTGGACCCTTCCCAAAAATGTTGCTGGGATCCCTTATTTCATCTCAGATATCTTGTATCCACAAAACAAAAGTTTCCTCTCAAAAACCTTTTTGGATGGTTTCTTTAAAGAAAAGGTTAATGCATCTTTTCATTTTCAGCATGGAGATTGGTCAAAAGACAACCTGTGTGTCTTGGAAAGCACTTGGAAGACTTCTGAGGTCTGTTTTAATGAACAGAATGATTATTCTCTTTAAAGTGTCCATCTTCGCCGGGTTTTCGTCTCTATCCAGTGACTCAGGCTAACTGAGGAGGGCTGTGCTGCACTAAGACTTTCAGGAGGCTTTCTTGGTGTATGTTTTTCTTTTAAGAAAATGTTTGATGTACTTACGCATAAAATTCTCCAATATTCCACAAAAATGTAAAGATTTACTTGCCCTTGAACATCTTAGATTTACCTTGTGACCCTTTGGAATGGTCCGATGCCTCAGTTAGGAACCAGGACAAAATTAGATAACTGTAGATAGTAGAAGTAGTTAATGTCATTCATGCTAACTTCTTCTCAAAGGGCATCTCCAGTCATGACCAATGTTTGCCTCATAAATCAAGTTACCTATGATCAGTTCATCTCATACCATCCACACACCCAACTGCAGCGTGTGGAAGTTTATATTCAGTTTTGTTCAAGAATAAAGTGCTGAGTAAAAGTGCACGATGAGCACCAGACATATTTTAAAATCATTCTTTGGTTGCACGTTTCCTCATTTTGACCGCTGCTTCAATTTTAAAATTCGTTTTAAAAAACTAATTTAACCAAAATCAAACTTACCGGCATCCGCGTTGCTCATATCGGGGTCAGAGGACACAGTACTCTCAGGCAGAGGCACGGTAAAACACTGCGTTAGTTGAGTGCTGAGTGGCGAGGTGTGTTTTAACTACCAGACTGTAGCTAGCTACAGTCAGCTAACGCAGTGTTTAAGTTTGGTAGTCGTCATCTTACCGTGCCTCTGTCTGAGAGTACTGTGTCCTCTGACCCGGATATGAGCAACGCGGATGCCAGTAAGTTTGAATTTGGTTAAATTATCTTTTTAAAACGAATATGCAGGATACTTTTGGAGCTTTCAAAACATAGTGCCCACCATCTTGAAACCCTTTAGAAACGGTAAGTGTCTTTGAAATTTCTGTGCAAGGCTTTGTTGAGAAGCACCTGCAGTTTGAAAAGAGGGAGGACCTTATTTAGCCAGCTTTGCCTATGGAGGAGCAAGGGACTGTCGGCCTATATACGGAGAACGTTAGCTCTTCCAAAGTCAGTGTAATTTACAGTCCCGAGAGGGGCTAATCTTGGTTCTGTTTCCCAAGAGTATTACATAAAGACTCGTCCCTCCAGTAAAGAAAAAGAAAAACTAACTGAAATTAAGTGTTGCATGAATTGCATTCGGGGCAAGGCAACTTATTTTTCGTAACAGTTTCCATACAGAAGGTAAATTCAAAGTAGTTAACTCAGTGACAAAGCAGAGGGATGTGGTGCCACCTTGTGTCTAAGTATGAAACTGATCCCAATATAAGTGATTATTTCACAGGTAAACCGAATAATCCATGCCTGCCCAAAAAGAAGAACCAAAAGAGCCATGAGCCATTATTTTGAACGGCTCTCAGAAAGGAACGGAGCCATGAGAGCCGGCTCCCTTAAACAACTCCCATCACTATCACCAACCCCACCAACAAATCAGTTGCCTTGGAAACAGCTTCTTCTTCTTCATGGTCTTTTATTCTGAGTGGAAACAGCAGATCAGTTGTGTGTCAAAAGGCAAAAACCACGTCAAGTGAGCACTAAACTTTTTCCAGATTTTGCCTTTTCTATCAACCTTTTCTGATGCTTTATTTTCAAATACCTCGATGGAAACACAGATACTTGTGTTATGTTCTTGTTGATGTGATGGTGGTGGTTGCATCTCATTTCCAGAGCTAAGTGGCCAAGTCATAAATGTTGCTAGTATTGGCCGAAATGGTCAAACATTGCTGCGTATAGTGCCAGTTCTGGGGCTTGGGGAGGATCTTAATCCATAAACTGCTTTTTATTGCCTAATCTTACATTTTGATGCTTGTTATATCAGCATATGAAGATGGAGAGAAACTCTAGGATGATTTATTGATTTTTATGGGTTGAAAGACTCATACGGAGCTGATGACTGATAAGTATGTATCTGCCTGCTGCTGTGACACTGTTTGACTTTGGAGTTCCCGTGAAGTCAATGGACTCATTCATGGCACCTTCTCTCCTGCTGCAGCTGTAGAGTGAGTTCGTTAGAACTTGTGTGTGCGTGTGTGTGTGTGTGTGTGTGTGTGTGTGTAAGAGAGAGAGAGAAAGTCAGGGAGAGAGGGAAAGAGACAGAAAGGCGGGTGGAACGGGGGCGACTCATATTTAACCTGTAACTTGAGAAGCTGATAACAAGGAGAGAATGAAGAATGAGCTCGTGAGGAATGAGTGTGTGTGTGTGTGTGTGTGTGTGTGCACATGTGCGTGTGTGTGTGTGCGTGTGTGAAAGAAGGAGAAAAAGACTGAGACAGAAAGAAACGAGCAGTGCTTTGGTTTCCCTCGAGCTCACGTCCCGTTTCCCCCTCATCTGCCTGGGAAATTTCAGTTGGATATTTTTTCTCCCTTCTCGTTACTCATGTGTCTCTCCCTGTTTGGGAGGAGGGTGAAAATGGACTGAACAAGAGGGAGGAGAAAGACAGAAAACAGCTATAGCTCATAGCCACACTTTGCCTGCTTATTCAGCACTGAGTGCTGCACTGCGCCGTTTCCAGTTGTGGATGTTCAGATTTGCCTTTGGCTGCACTTCTCCCCACTCTCACGCTCACATAAAGACTCTTTAGACGTTTTTTATGCTCATTTTCTTGGAGGAGGAGTGACAGAGGGAGAGAGTAGCCAGACCTATTAGCCTGGAGCCTGAAACACACACACACACATACACACACCAACTCTCTCCGTCTCTCTCACTGTGACACACACATATACTTGTACACTCCTCCAGCTCCGCGCTGCACCAAGGTAACAGTGAGTGGATTTAGCTGTTGCCATCTAGTCGGAGCGAAGAGGAAAACCTCTCTGCTGCACAGAGGGGGAAAAGAAAAGGACGATGCAGCAGTAAAACGCAGCTGGACAGAGAAAGCCAAAGAGTGAAAGAGAGAACGACTCACTCACACACACTCTCACACACACTGAGACAGGATGGCCACCGCAGTGTTTCAGGTAAGCAGTGTGTGTGGCTGTGAGAGGGGAAGAGAGCTGGTGCCTGTCTGGTGTTGGTTGTGCTGTGCTCTGTGTCACCCTTCGCTTTAAGGATTTGCATAATTTGGTAGAAATGAAGAGAAGAGCTTGAAGTCTAAGATGTGTGTTCCTGCGGACATGTATGTAGCCCGGCATTGGTTCATGTTCTTGCAGCTGTTACAGTATGTGAGCTATTCCACTCTGTTCTCCGTGTGCACAGCTGGATGTGCATTTGTATGGATAGGTGCTTTTTAAAAAAAAGTGATTTCGATCTTAATGTGTGTCTGTGTGTTTGCACAGCTCAGTGCTTTGCGGCGCTTGTATGTCTGCTGTGACTCGTATGGATGACAGGAATGTGTGTGTATGAGCCTGTCTGAGGAGCTGTAGATTGGAATTTGTGACTGTTGTATTAGTGGAGATTTTGTTTGATTTTGGCACAGTTTGTTTCTGTGGGGCTTGTGTCTGTGTGTGGTCTCCTTGGCTTACAATGTTTTGTGGTTGGTGGCCCATGTTCATGACCGGAATGACAGTGGAGCCGCATGTCTCCTCTTGTTTCCAGCCTTCTCTTCTCTGCAGAGAAGCAGTTTTTGCATTTTTAGGGTCTTTAATTCTTGTTTCTAAATCTTCTCTCTCTCTGAGTTCAAAGCACATTTTGAAAAAACGATGTGAGAACAAACATTTGTGGTAGAAAGTAATATGTCATCTATCAAAGATGTTACGTTTTTAAGAGAACCAAAAAGTGCCTGTGTGTATGTGTGTGTGTGTTTGTGTGTCAGCCCAGCTCCACTTATTTCAGTGTGTGTGTGACTGGAGTTGTGAACTCAGCTGCAGTGTTTCACAACAAGATCCTGCAAACATTGTTTGAAAAAAAAAAAAAAGGCGCCCCAGGCGTGAGAAAACCCGACAGCACTTTAAGAATTTTTGGCAAGTAGAGGGAGTTACAGTCGCCTCCAGTTTGCTAGAAATTGGGGAGAAAAGGAAAAAGGAAGCGTGAACACACAGAACGTATTCTTCAATAGATTCACAAGATAGCACTGCACGCTGACAACTGTGATCATCTGTGTCAACACTGTCCGTGTGTGCGCGTGTGTGTGTGTGTGTGTGTGTGTGCGCGCGCGTAGATTCGAAATGGATTTTTTTTACTGCAGCCAGGAGTCTATAACATTAAATTTATTAAGCGTCAAATTCAGTTTAGTTTTTCATATATGGCTCCATTAAATATGTTAATGCACTGTGAGCTTTTAATACGCACTTTCTTTTTTTTCTTTCTTTTTTTCCTAAACATATTTTTTGGTCTTTTGTGCCTTTATTCTCGATAGGACAGCTGACAAATTGGACAGGAAACAGGGGAGATAAAGAGGGAATGACATGCAGCAAAGGGCCACAGGGAATCGAACCCATGGCCACTGCAGAGATCATTAAGTCTCTTCTGTAGTGAATTTACATACAGCACTCTTACCATGTAACATGATGTTGACTCGAGTGTTTAATCAAGGAACCAGCAGCCTGTTCTTTTGTCAGTTATTAGATGGGCAGATATTGGCATGCTGGCCGATCACTGATAGTTAATTTTAAAGCCAATATCGGCCGATATCGATAATGTCCCGATAATAATAATCTGGCATTGTTATTATTTAATTAATTAATTATTTGCTACTTGGGGGCACCGCCACAAGCTGTGCACTGGTGTAACCCCAGCGTACAATCACCTTTTAAAAACTGTCGTGGCTATTGTGGCTAACAGTTTCTTTTAGGTGTTTTATGTCTCCACTAAATCCTGGAAGAAAAATCTTCCTATTTCTTTGGTAGTTGCAGCCTAGTTATGTTCACCAGCTAGTCACTAACTGTGTCTGTCTGCTGTAATGAGCAGAAAGTGTTCAGTCAGCTTTCCAGCTTTCCAGCAGCGGTCTGCTGGTTGTTGAGAACTTGGGTAATGAAAGCGAAATAGCACAGTAACAGGAAAAAACAGCGAGCTGAAAGATGCCGAGGGGAAGTACACAGTTGGGTTCATTCATCACTGTGAGCGCACTCTTTCACATTTCACACAGTCCCTGGAGCCACTGTTAATATAAAAATATCGATTGAAACACTTTAAAATGCAATGCTGTAATGTGTGTTTGACCTCAGATTTGTCATAACTGGTATGATGTGTGACCCGAGCATTCTTTCGGAGCGTTCCTTGTCCAACATAAACGTAACACAGCACTGTCCTGCCCCCACAGCAGCATTACCCACGACTCTGATTGTGTGGGAATGGCGTACATCCACTGGCAACGAGCCCGTGCTGGACCGGATTTCAGAGGAGACATTTTTCATCATTACCATCTGCCAGTGAAACAGTGGCCCCCGTCCCTCCTTAAGGCAACTCATGACAGATCCCTAACAACAGTCACACACAACCACACAGGCAGCCTGAACGGACACACAGGAAGGTTAGAGAAGGTGTGTGTCCAGACTGTGTTTGTGTGTGTGTGTGTGCGTTTGTGGGATTAGGCAGGAGGCAGTGGTCTATGACCATGTAAAACCATCAGCATGAACTCCCATGCTTCTCTGCTGATGTCATCGGTGTTTCACACACAGTTTCAGCTCTCGCGTAACTGTGTTGAAAAATATAGAAAGCAGCACACAATGTGACAGTGCAGAGTGGTTAAATTCCATCATTTTTTGTCTTTAAAACTCATTTTATGAGAGAAGACGTTTGTTTCAAATGGATGGATGCATATACAGATGGATGTATGGATGGATGGATATTTAGATTGATGGATATGTAGATGGATATATATGGACAAATCGATGTATAGATGGATAAAAAACTTGAATCAAGGGCATTAAAATGCAGGTAAATGAAACACAAGTCACTCGATGTCATGATCAAGCAGTAAGCTTGCATGCATATGATAGAGTCAGTCGATACGTGGCTGGATATTTATTCTGTCCAATAACACAAATTCATTTTGCACCGTTTGAATTTCTCATATACTTACAAAATGCTCGGCAGGACTGAAAGGTGCGCACAGCAGTTTGTTTACAGCCTTTGTCCTCTGGACTAAATGCTGGCACACTACTGTGAACCTGCAATACATTAACAACATAAATAATCTGTGGCTGTGCCAAAGCATCTTGACGTACAGTTGGGCTTTTAGTATAATTAATAGCATCCAATGAGGGCACAGTAAAAGCTTTGCATTCTTCAAGGGCGTCATTTAATGTTTCACTGATGGTAGTTACTCAGCGGGGTGTCTGGCACCCGTGAGAAACGGCTGTCTTACCCTCAAAGGAAGGCGTTTAAAGCGTGTATGAAGGAAAATATCCACAGACTAATGTTGCCGTAAAATGAACAGTGGTCCCCTTTAGAATTTACTGCCTTGAGGCCGTAACGGCTCAGTATCGTGGAGAGAGCCCAACGCCCACCAGCTTGGACCAAATCATGTCTATTCATTCACACAGAACTGATGTCATCTTTTCAGTTTTATCGTTTGGTTTTATTTTGTGCTTCGAAGGAAACTCACTCTGACCAAATTTGAGCATCAAATCAGGTTCATATTTCGGGATTTGTGTTCACTGAAGCTCAGCTCTAAATGAAACCACTTGCCCGAAATCCCCTGTTTCTCCTCATTTGTCCTTCATTGATAACTGGTGCCAGCACCCTCAGACGAAAGCTTTCTACCCACACAGCCTAGCACTCCTTAAAGAGAGGCACTCCTCATAATACCCCTAAAAGAGGAACATTATGGTGAAACATTTAATGACAGCTAATCTTTAAAATGACTCCGTGCAATCAGGCTTAGAGCCGGGTACAACGGCCCTCACAGTCAAGGAATGTACTCTAAGAAAAGTCCAGTCTTTGACTTTTTCACAAGCAGTTTGACATTTTTGACCAAATGATATTGTTCCCATTTGCAAGATTGTTACCAAAAATAATGTCTATACACCGTCTACTTACCACAGGCTAAAGGTGCGTGAGAGGACGTCACGTGGTTGAAGATGTTGACACCTTATTTGACCTTTTCAGGGCTCGATTCTGAAACAAAGACCTCTTTTAGCTTCAAAGCAACATGATGCTTATTGAATGTGGCTTGTCCAATGAAACTCAGCCAAAGATTCATTATGTGTGGGCCATGTGCAGCGTTTTCAGTCTGCAGATATATAGATTTATCCAGTTTTTGATGCCCTAACATTCAGACACACAGGCTGAGATGTTGTAATTAGGTGGAGATACAGAGTTGGGTGCAATGTTATTCTGGTTACATTTTGGTGTCTGTTTGAGATCAGAGCCCCAACAAATGGAGAAACTTAAAGTTGGATGGACATAAACAGTGTGTGAGATACCCCGCAGCATTCGGGGGTGTCTCCCTGAGCTGGTGCTCCGGTGTTAGGCTGGAGTCTTACGAAGAGTACGCTCGGCTGACGATGGACCAGCTTGAACATTAGCTGCAGCAGCCAAACCTGCTTCCTCCTCAACATTTTGGTCGTCCTGGTTAAGCTTTTTAGAAGTAAATCCAGAAGTGGTTGGTAAGGAGCTTTGTTTTCTCCCTTGTCACATTTAATTCATGAATGAGCCGATATTGAAGCACAAAAAACATCCACGCTTTGTGGACAGGTGGAATGGGGAAGGTGGCATTAGCAGAAACAACCCAGTAACCACGGCAACACCATAACTATATAATCATATTTCTGAATAAAAGTTTTGTCATTTAAATAATAAATTCTGGAAAATGTACACCTTTTAAAAACATGTTTATTTAAAAATTGCAAGCAAAAAATCTGTTTTTGTAAAGCTTTTGCTTGTCTCAGACCCCCAAGACCCCCCGTATTCAGCACCTTGGACATAAATCTTGGCCATTTTTTTCCTGTGTATTGTGGAGAACAGTGTGGACACATGCATTAGTTTGATACCCAACAGTGTAGAAGATAAACAAGGCTGATAGTTTATATTTACCCATAAACTTCTCCATCTTTTTTTTAAATCCTCTGTAGAGGAGGACCCGCTTTCTCTCTAGATAAAAAAAAAACACATTCTAAGGTAGCTTAACAAAACACAATATGTAAAAAATTTAAGATGATTATTTTCCTTTTGTAAAACACAATCATGACTATATCATGAATATATTCCATTTCTGCCAATAGATCCTCCAAAATCCTTCACATTGAACCTTTACACCACTTATAAATATCACTCAAACTGCTATTTCCACACGATTGAGCATCCATGTGAACACTATGTGAAGTATGTGCCGTGTGTGTGTGTGTGTGTGTGTGTGTGTGTGCCAGCAGTCAACCAGGAGGGTGGAGAGGTTGTTTTCTTTCTTTCTTTCTTTTTTTTTTTATCAAGCTGTCATGTCTCCCTGTGGAATGTCTATAGAAAGCAGACCTGTTTCCGTAGTTTTGCCAGAAAGCTCTCATATTGTTGTTTGCTTTTCACGGCTGATTGATGGGAAAGGGCGCTCGCTCTCCGACAGAAAGGCGGGAAACATCGGTGCCAGGTTCTTCAGTCTCTCGGAGCAGCTAAACGATGAGATGTTTGTCCCTAAACGACATGACTTCGGTTCAGTTTGTTTTCATTAGCTTTCTAAGCTCTGTGATTGTATTCAGGATGTACATACCAGCATGGTAACTGTAAATTATTGTGTTTTCTCTGATGCATCAAATAAGACTGTGAAGATTATTCTGACTGCCGTGCAGATGCTGGAAAATCAAAATTTAACGGCCTCGATAGTATCGCTGACTTGTTTATGACCTGCTAATGGCAGTGTTGATTTTTCCTTGCTGGACTTATTAATATTTATTAGAGTAATATTTGTGCTGGAAGCACTGTGCAGTAGTGATGAATGCTTACATGAGTCTGGTTATGCAACTCTGAGAATGTTTCGGTATGTTTTTAGTAGATTACAAAGGCATGTTTAATATCAAAACTGTTTTTGGTGTGTTTTTATCAAGGTCGAATACTTTTGAACAAGCATAAAAGAGTAACAATGATGTAAAACCAACCATCCACTTACTGAGGAAATAAGAAAAAAAAGAACAAACAGGATAACACCAGTACATACCAGAGACATTGGACCGCAGAGTTTTGAGTTATAAACGCAGAAGT
>JAQLOL010000005.1:24677376-24698991 GCA_029783665.1 Naso thynnoides | reverse complement strand
ATCAATTTTATTTATTCTCTGTTGCAGCCTTACTGCCCAGTTTTGGATGTCTGGGTTTCTTACCAGAACGAAAACACACACACACACACACACACACACACACACACACACAGAAACAGAAACAGAGCCAGCAGCTTGTTCATCACTTTGACTCTGAGCACACTAAAGGCCATGAGGACTGAACTCTCGTCTGAACTGACGGTGACACAGCAAATCTGAGTCGCTGTTGTTTAAAATTTAATCATTTGAGTCCATAAAGCGACAGAGTATGAAAGGTTTGAATCAGTCCTGGCTTTAGAATTCGTGATTAAAAAGAAATTTATTGTGCATGGCTTGCAAAAATTGTCATGAGTAAAAAAAAGGTGTGTAATGACATTTCTTCAGTCAGTGCTGCCTTCTCCTTCATATCTAACATCTCTTTAGTGTTTTCTTTGGAGAGGGCGCAGAGAACTGCAAACTGTGGAAACTTTTGCTGATACACGACTTCCCAGGCTTTCTCATGCTTTTAGAACTGGTTGTCCAGCTTAGTCCCAACAGCAATACACCCAGAGACACACACTCACACACACTCACTGTGGCCATCTGGCAGCAATTGCACAAAACGGAAACGCACATGCTGGCATATATCACTGGGAGATTTGTTTGTGTCTGTGTGTGTTTTTCTGCCTGTACACACAATAGGGTCTATTTGTGTGAAACTGCCTGCGGCTACAAATTTTGGTGTCTGAGCGAATCCACAGTCTGCATTCAGAGGCTCGAACATCATTCTGGTGTTTGCTTTCATTCTGAGGCGCAGCTCTGCGTTCAGCGTCTCTGACATGCCACAACACCTACACGCCCACCTGACCGTGTTTTCTTGGCTTTGTGCTTGTACTCAGTAGTGTCTTTGTGTTTTGGTCGTCTTTAAATGTTGGTAAAAGTTGGTGCGTCACTCGTGAGGCTGGAGTTTATGGGTAGAGTTCAGATGATCTCCTGGTCGGTGGTTTACTCTGGGCGTTTGGAGTCTGTATTCTGGGGCCTGCACTGCCAGACTATAATTTGCCCTTTGCATCCATACTGTTTATATCCCACTGGAGCTTTCTGCAGAAGCGTCCCAGCTCTCTGTGTGCGACTGTCCAGCAGTCGCTGCCGTGCAGGGGGCTTCCACAATGAAAACTATTTAACTGCATAAACATCAGGTGTTCTATACTTAAATGGATAGATGTTGGTTGGTCTTCAGTCACTCTGTTCAACAAACTCCATAAAGAGGTCAAAGTCAAAAATGAATTGACCTTATTAACAAGTACTGGATCCTAAACAAAGACTGATAACTTCTTTTTTCCACTGAATTCTGTTGTTGTGAAAAAGCTATTAACACCTGTTAGTGAGTCACATTTTGCACAGGGTGACATGATTCATTCATTGCCATGAACACACACTGTAGTTTATTTTGGCTCCATGTAGAAGATAGAAGCACTGTTTTCCCTTGTTTGTAGGTAGAGACGGGACTCAGTGCAGCCAGTCGGAATGCCCGCAGTCTAAAATGACCTGTGATTGGTCAAAGGCTCTAGTCACATGGCTACATTTTTAAAAGCTAAGGAACAGAAGTAAGAGAAGTTTCAGAGGTCTAGTTTTCTCTGAGACCTTGTGAACTACCATACGGTGAACAGTTATTGAGGATTTTCACCCAATGAAAACATTTTAATTGTTTCATACAAATCAAAGGTTGGGGCGTGATTGCTAGAAAGTTTTGTACATTAAACTTAAACAATCCAACATTTTGGGAGAAATTTTCTAGACCTGAGTTTATTCTTTTAAAATTTCTGAGACTTCAAATGACCAGACTCTCTGGCTGCTCAGGATGCTCTCACATGTTGTTTCTGTCAGATTGTAGGTATTGCATGAAAAGTGCTACTTGTCATTGATGTTCCTCACTGCTGCTTATAGATGCGACTGATGTTTTTAATACAGCTTGGACTGATTTTTTTCCTGCCTCATTTAGTGAGTAACATCTGTGCATGTGTGGTAGTCTGTGGTGAGCTGAGCCCACATGAGTTCATGACATCATGAGACGCTCTGATGTTTTCTTCTTCTGCTCTCTGCCATGAACTTGTCTCTTTACCCTCGTCTTTCTCCCTCCGTACGTCCAAAGCCTGCCTGTTCGTCTGTCTTCATTTCTCTTTCTCTGGTTTCTGTCTGTCAGCCTGTCCGGACTGTCCTTCTCTTTCTCCCTCCTTCTATCTTTCCTTTCGCTCTGTGCTGGCTTGAACTCTCCCTCTCTGTCTTTAGCTGTATATGGCACTGAAATCCACGCATGGACTCTCTGGTCTTGGCTAATGGAAGTAGACTTGTCTCTTTGTGTAAATATTTGCACAGAGGGATTATAGATGGTCCCACGCATTCGAGGTGGAGCCCCTCTCTGCTTCAGGCCACATTAGGGCAAAGAATGGTGCTGAGTGTGACTTGGACATAGCATGAGAGGAGATGACGTGACAAGACAAAACAAAACACAACAGAACATGTTGGGGAGCTTTGGAGGTTTGAAGTCTTGCAGGTATTGATCTCGTTGTATTCTTCTCTGTCTTCTCTCCACAGGCATCAAGCAGTGACCTTCCTCTCAAGCATGTAGACACCATGGTGAGTTTCAACATGCACGTGCACAACATGTTTTTTAACACTGTCTCCAGGTCCAGTCTTCTTTTTTGTTTAGATTTCTTAATTGAAAGAGCTGATTCACAAGCAGACAGATCAGGTGTTTGACATCAGGAAGGTGGTATAGAGGCGTTCCAGCCGGCATGAATGACAGCTGGACTACACCTCTGAGCTGAAATCCTCATCTATAACATGCTTTGAGAATAAGTTCAGGTGTATTCCTGTTATTCAACAGTCCACAAATCATGAAGTCACTTTGTCCTCTGATGTGTGGGAGTCCACAGGAAGAACTCCTTGTTCACTGCTGGCAGGTTGGCTGGCCTTCTACTGTCCAACTACTGAAGTTTCCAAAGAAAAAAAACAAACAAACATCTATTTGATGTTCACATCAAGCACAAAGTTCCTGCACTTTGAAGTAAACAGCCGTGTTAAAACAAGACAATCAGGGATTCTGTGCTGGGAATCGAGCTACGCTGCTGTAGCAAACCACTGACTCTGCTCCCATCAGACCTTTTTTCTTTGACCGTGTGTCGCAGACTGACGGCATCACATTGTGTGAGCAGCTGATTTGTGAGCAGGAGATTTGTCAGTGCAATGTCACAACTTTTGTTTCGGTTTGGCCTCCTGTGGTGTACATACTGGAAGGAAAGGGTGAAGGCTGACGTCAGCTACAGAGTGCTAAAGGTGCTCAGTGTCGTTAACAAACAGATCTGGGAAACCAACGTCAGACACAGAGTCATGCAAATCCTAATGCTAGACATGAATGTCAGTACAAGACAATATTGAGTATTGTGTCAACGTTTTTGAAATTGTTGCTTTCTGCAGTAAACTGCAGCCATGTAAGGGAGATTTTATTTGACCTTTTTTTAGGCCAGGTCAGTCCCACTGAGATCAGAGCTCTCTTTTTTAAGGGAAACCTGACCAAGAATGGCAGCGACACACAGTTTCAGGTGAAAAAAAACATGAAATTCATACAGTGCTCATTAAATAACAAATAACACATTGAATTTAATGTCAAAAACACATTAAAAATAGCAAAATGATGAATAAAACCTTTGTTTAAACAGTTACTAACAGTGTGGATTCCAGTCTTCTGACTAAGGACTTAAAACCACCAAGGCTGACCAAGTTCTGCAGTTTAAAGTCAGTCTGTAAATTGTTCCATGTAAAAGGCACAGAAAACCTAAAAGCTCTCTTTCCTAACTCGGTTTGTACTTTGGGAACAACAAATTGTACAGCATCAGAGGACTGAAGGTTGTGGATTCCATCCTTCAAGGTTAGAAGAGAGGAGAGGTAGGCCGAAATCTCGACCAGAGTGGCTCTGTAAATAAAAATATACCAGTGAGCAAGCTGCCGTGTACCCAGAGAAGTCCAGTTGACTTTAGAAAATAAATGACAATGGTGAGTAAGAAATCCACAATTAGTGATAAACCTCAGAGCATTATGATACGCAGACATCGTGCTCATGGCAAATAAAATCTGGTTCGGATGTGGATGAGGATGGACCCAGCAGTTATTGTAAATATAAATGTTTATTGCAGCTCTGTGAAGGGAGTTCGTCTCTGTTCCTGCATGAAACTTTGGTGTATTAAAAACTTCTTCCTGCACTGGGACTAGATTTGAGGGCTGGTTGCAAATTTTGAGGTGCATAATTGCCAAAAATATTGTATGTACATGCACATGTGTGAGTACTGGGCTGAATGACACAGGTACAGCAGCATACATAAATAACTTTAGTCAGATTCATGTCCTATTTGATTGTAGCGCTAAAGTTGTGAGTATTGCAACTGTGAGCAAACATGCAGTCCAGTATGTTTTACACTGAGCTGCTCTTCATGCAGCCTTTTGCAAAGTGTAATTTGCTGCCATTCGTATTACAAAACAGATGACTTGAGTCTGAACATCACGTCTGTGTTTGTTTTTGATGTGGATGTGTTGCTTCTCAGAATTGGACACTGTTGTTGGGTAATAAGACAAACTTGAGTAGTTCTGTAATGTCAGCAACGTTGATAAAACTTCATTAAAATAATTCATTGCTTGAGAGTATGAACTCTTCTCCACACATGTATGTCAGCTCATCTTGTGTGAAAATTTGAGCATACACATAACACGTTCAATCTGGACTCACTCGTCTGTGATGCAACTTCCTGTGAGTTGTGTTTTGTCTGGAAAAAGACGGATCAAAGTAACTTTAGAGTTACCACCCAAAGCCAAGTACCCACTTTGTCCACAAGGACCAAAATAAACACAATTGTGTGCACCACTGTGTGTGTGTGTGTGTGTGTGTGTGTGTGTGGCTGCTTTCATTGGCATTTCCTATGTTATTCTTCAGCTTTCTCCTGCAGTGTGGCAGAGCAGAGCTGCAGCTCCTCTTCCTCTGTCATAAACACACACAGGAGCTTCACATCAGACAGTCTTAACTCATAATTTGGTCCACACCTTAACTGAGGGCCAGCGCCTGAAACACAGTCATTATAATTCTGCATGCATGTGTTAAAAGTGTGTATGCATGTGTTTATGTCTGTGTGTGTGTGTGTGTGTGCAGCTGTCTGGTCATGGCCGTTTGCTGTGTGGTTGTACTGTGACGTCTGCGAGACGTTCGGCCGCGCCTCATCGCCTCGGAGCATCGAACACATTTGTCTCATGACTGCATGAGCTTCTCTCGCTTCACTGGATCAGTCTCTTCTTCAGCTGCCACACTCTGTCGGCTTATTGTTTTTAGGTTCTTTTAAACTCCCTGATGTAAACATTAAAAATTAGGAGCTGGTATTCGATCAGAAAGTTTTGTTGCTCATATTTTCTTCTCATATTTCTAACAGAAAGACAAGAAAATGTCAAAAAATAGAAGAAAATTGAATATTTGATAGAATGCATTGTATACTTAAAGACAGAACTGGCTTAATGTCAGAATAAGATTTCACGGTTTTACACACAAGTTTATTAACACATGACATTTGATGTGACTCAACACACTCACACACACACACTGGGATGAAGAGTTATAGTCAGCTGATTGATGTGTGTGCGTTTGTACGTACAAACAGACATCAGACCCCACATGTTTACTGAAATAGTTGGCAGCTGCAATTTAGATCCATACACAGATGAGAAGGAGGCAGAGAGGGAGGGAAAAGTTGAAAAAAGTTGGGGAGATAACATGATGGGAGGCTGAGTGTGAGGGGGAGGGTGGCCAATAGACACACAGCGAGGGGAGGAAGGAGAGAGGGAGAGAACTCAGAGCGGACAGAAGGACGAGACGAGGAGCGCTGTGGAGGAGTCCAGTCTGAGCTGGAGCATGCCGCGGCCCACTGCAGGCAGCTGCCCAAAATAGAGCCCGTTGTTTTTTCTTTTTTCTGCCTCTTCTTCTTCCCCTTCTCCTCCACGGCTGTCAGAGAAAAGGGAGAGGTTTGTGAGAGGAAGCTTCACTGCTGGGCAGAGCGCAGTGAGAGGCAGCGGGAGCTCTCCAGATGGACCGAGGAGGGTCTTTGAGAAGGCGGCTCTCCTCTCTGAGAGGGGCATGGCGATGGAGTACGGGTTACCTTTTCAGGAAGGTAGGACGCATGGAGGGGCGCACGGACGGAAGTTTGGATGGAGTTAGTTGACACGGGTCCTGGTGCTTGTACTTTTCTTTTCCACTTCTTCATCGCTGGTTTTGTGTCTGTGTTGTGGAGTAGTTTCTCTCGTCTCCTTTGCAGAATTCTACCAGCCCCCAACGTCTTTTTCCCCCCTCC
Source organism: Naso thynnoides (assembly GCA_029783665.1). Taxonomy (NCBI): domain Eukaryota; kingdom Metazoa; phylum Chordata; class Actinopteri; order Acanthuriformes; family Acanthuridae; genus Naso; species Naso thynnoides. The sequence continues at coordinate 24,692,629 of JAQLOL010000005.1, read as the reverse complement.
CTCACTCGCTCTTTCTCAGATGGTTAATTTGAATGGCCTGCTTGTAAAGTCAACCTCCACAGATGGTTTTCATCTGGAAACAGGCCTGGTGGACCCCCCACTCCAGTTCCCACCTCCTCCTCCTCCTCCTCCTCACCGCTACTTCGCCTCCCCGCGTCCTTCCCAATGCCAGTTCTCAGAGGAGGGAAAGTGGTCTTAGTGCGTCCACTGTGTGATGTTCTGGAGCATTTTCTCCTCAGTTTTGATCTGCTTTAAAGATCAGAAGCTAAATTTCAACACAAGAAATCTGAATTCAGGATCTCTGTGGTTGCTTTACTGTTTCATGCTTGTTAAGAAACTTTACATCGTGCAGCTTTGATTGGGAAATTAAACAACACTTAGGATTCAGTCAAATTTAAGGCTGCTTAGTTCACTCCATTCATAAAATCACAGGGCTTGAAACTCATGATGTCTTTCGGTTTCTCAGTGTCAAAAACATCAATGTGACCACAGAGAAAGTCCTCATTCTTCTTCACTGCGACCCTTTAATTCAGCCAGATGTTTGCACTTAAATATTGTGGCTCGTAAATGCTCTGCACACCATTTCAGACTAATTTGAAGAGAAAGCAATGAATTAATTGCCATCTTCCCAGCACAGGATAAACACCAACACCTCCAAACACTTTCCAAGTCTGTTACATGTTTGTTTCTCATGCTGGTTAAACTGTTGTCATCATATGATTCAAGTTGGTGCCCGTTCAAAAATCTGATGACTCTTTGGTCACCTCAGGGTCGTCTATTTAAAAATGCGCGGACTTTTCTTGACTGTCAGGCACAAAAAGTCTTATAGCTCCACACACCTCTGCATCTGCCTTTGGAGCCTCTTTTTTTAAGGCAGTTTCTTGCTCATTCATCTCTGTCCTCCTCCAGTGACTTTCTGCAGCCTTAGCCTCTTGCAACACACTGGGACGTTTAGGCCAAAGCCCAGGCTGAAAACGGGGGATTTGCTTTGCGTCACCTCAGTTGAGCCACAGAATCATGTGAAAACTTCGGATGTAAGATGGAGCAATGGTGCATATAATGTTCAAATGAGGTGGATTTGCTGGGGAAGAAAAAACTCAGGCAAAACTTGTAACTACAGGGGTCTGATTTTGTTTTCCCAGGACAAAGGAAATGCAAGAGCGGGACCCCCCCCTCCAAAACTATTTGAATTGTTTCACTGTAGCTCCACCAAGAGAGAGACATTTATCAGCAGACGCTGAGCCCTGCTGGCCTCACACGGATGCAGATTTATCAATGTTTGTGCCCTGCTGGTCTCAGGTGGCTGCAGGGTTTTAATGAACTGAAAGAGAAGCTTTGCACACACTGCAAAGCAGCTGTGGACAGCAGATCGTTGACATCGATCAACGCAGACACATTCACTGATGTTTCTGCTTTTGTCATATTAAACATGATTTTTAATGGAGACTAAACACATCTATTGAATGGGGAGTGTTTAGTTAAAGTTGGGGTAGATGTCACTGGGCAAAAATGCCATAACAATCTTTCAGCGTTTTGTAATTCAGGTGGTCTGAAAGAACACTGGACTTCTGCTCCTCTCCTTGACTCAGTATTCAGACTGTAATGGAAACTTTTCAGCCAATCACAGGCACGGACAAGCTGCGCTGCAGGCGACAGCGTCAGGGGGGTGGGGGAGCAGTGGAGTTGCTTCCTTAGGAGTCTCATGCTACAGCTAGCTTGATTTCCAGGTGTTGTCTACTCAGCTTTAAAATGGTTTATTTACATGTTAAATGTTGCATTTATGGCAAGAAGTAAGCTTCCTCTTGTTCATAAAGTCACCACAGTGGTAGCAGAGTGATTCTGCCTGATACAGACCAGGTTCTATGTTCGTTTTTTCAAAGTCTGAGCCCCGTTTTCTCACGGGAAATACTGTCGGCCATGCTCTGCCTGCCTCGATGAGTGAACCTTCCACCTGTGTGCTCACCTGAGCATGCAGAAACACCACACAGACGGGCACAGATGAATATGAAGCTCAGGAAAATATCGCAGATACTGAAAAAGGTCCCATAGACTCAATTCAAGAGAAAGAGGTTGATAGAGGCCCATTGAAGTTTTTGAGTTGTAACTGGCTCATGCCACTGGACTTGGTAAGAAATTCCCAAATTGATTTTTAGAGTTTTGCAGCTATTTGTCACAGCTGACTTGTAATGTGTAACTTGTCATTCGTCTTCTTAGAATGTATTGCAAAACAAAAACCAAATGGTTGCAAGTGTTTTTGTATTTTTGTGAAGTTGTTGCAAATTTATTAGTTTTTTGTCACATGCACACATGATAAACTTTATTTTGACGTGACCAACCACACACACACACACACACACACACACACACTGAATCTTGTGTCAGTTTGTTTTGAATGTGCACGCTGACAGACAGTCAGGCTTTAGGAGGGCAGAGCAGGCTGAAACTCATCCAGCAGTGCTCTTGACACCGGTGGTTAGCCGGCTGATCTGATCTAATGGATGATGATGGATAACAGCCCCCCCTCTGTGTACATGTGACCCAGACACCACAGGGGAGTGAACACGTCCCTGTGGCCTCTGACCCTCCCCTGAGCTGGTTCGAGGGGGAGGCGAGGCATCGTGGAGCCAAACACAGTCAATCACCTTCAGCTGCACTTCCTCTGCAAGCTTCTCTGCTTTGCAGTGTGAGGGCACCATGTGACCCCCCCTCACATGCTGCTGCACAGCGGGCATGAGAGAGCCCGTCACAAGGTGCATACAAGCATGTTTGCGTACAGAGGAGCAAATATCCGAATTTGGCCAACTCGGGGGATTAATTCAATTTCAGACTACATGCAGCAGCCTCTCAGGGTGTGTTGATACATGTAGTTTGGTTCATTTGGTCTGAATCAGCGAAACGAGTCGCGACTCATTTACTTTTTCCCTTTTTCTTTTTTTTTTTTTTTGGTTTCTCACAGGAAAAATTTCAACAAACTAAAATCTATCTACAAAAACCGTGTGGAAACTCTCATTCTGTTCACTGGTTATAAATCACATGGGCCTGTTCTCAGCTCCTTCAGGCGTGTGCTAAACATTTGAACACTTCACAGTTTTTATGTGCTTTTTTTTTCTTGCTGTTGGACTTTGTGGTTGTCTGCGTGAAAATCAAGAAGGCAACGTGTTTCGTTGCTGCTCCAGGTCAACCCACAATTCATGTTTGTGTCCCAGCTAACTGCCAAAATCTTCTCCAGCCCATAATGCACAGCACAGCTGGCTATGGGAGTTGGTTCACTTCAAAAATGCACAATTCTGTCTGAAGTTGGGGCAATTCAAGGTTGGATCACCACAAACAAACCGTACAGTTCCAGACCCAGACCACCTCTTCAAACAGGTCTTGGTCCGTTGTGTTTTTTTTAAGTCCACACCCGAGTTCGATTGTTGTGTTCACACCGACTCAAACGAACCGCACCAGGGGGGAAAATGACCCGGAGCCTGATTCAGCCAAACTAAATAATGCGGTTTGACCTTGTTTGCCCGATTCAAGCTCATACCTGCCTCACTGAATCCTGCTTTATTGAGGGATATCCTGCACGCTGATATGTCTTTCATTTTTCAAAATAAGACTACAAAACCTTCAGATAGTTAGCTTCCTCCTTCAGCAATTCATCACAACAAATCTGAGCTTGTGGAACCTGCAGAGAGCAGCTTGGTGCTTTGCCTGCTGTTGGAAGAACTCGCTCACGTTACACATTGTGGACTTCCTACGTGGAAGTTCTGATGTAGTGCAAACCAGCAAAGAATCTTTAGATACAAAATTAGCAAATGTTGAAGCGTTTTCAAACAAGCTCTGTTGTTAGACAACTAGTTAATTTTGTTTTTCCATTGTATAAATATATGTTTTAAGTTCAAATGCATGTTAAATGCAGAGACCAATGATGAAGCTCCACTGATTTTTTAAAAATCTTTTTCAGGGCTCAACAAAATCTTCAAAGAGCGTGGAGTCACGGCGCAGACCATCGAGGTAGGAGCTCTTTTCCTTTGTTCTCTTCTCGCCAGTTTCCCATGAAAGGCTTAATTCAGCTTATTGGACTGTATAGGTTGAATTATTATAAGAATGAGTCTGTCTGTTTCCTCCAGCAGGACAAACAGACCGAGGATAAGGTCAGACAAATATAAAGCACAACCTTATCTGTCCTTCATCATATCAGCCGTTGAAATGAAACGTTTGGATGTAATTTGGTATTTTGTGATTTGACTGGGGGAATCAGTGCAGCAGCATGCCCTGCCGTTGAACTGGACCTCACGCTGTTCTGTTGGACACAAAGATATTTGGTGTCAGCCCCTCTCGCCGCGGTCCTCGGGGAGTCACAGATGTTGTCACTTGTGTAATTGATGTGTAAAACTTGACACCACAACAGTTCAAGCTGAAGCGCTGAGTTCGGCCTGAGTGACAGTTTGATTCCCTCTCAGCGAATCAAAGCCTTGATGCTGGGTTACAAAAACAGTTCAACACCTGATACATCAGGACATGCAGAGAACTTTGAAGATTACGATCATTTTAGATGTGCATAAAAGAAAAATCAAAGGCTCTCCCACAGTAAAGTCATGTGACAGCGAATGAAGATTTCCCGTCAAGCTCGCGAAACCAGACAAGAATAATATTTACATGGTAGTTGTGCTGCACTTCTTGTTACTGTTGCATAAATTCTTACATTTCAAAATGTGGTGCAGGTCATTCTTCAACTGTTCTTTCAAATTAATGTAAAAATTAGGAACATTGCATCTTATGAGACATACAGGTGACTACATATCTGTTTTCTGCCTTTAACCTCAAAAACACTGTCGAAAGTTTCCATCAGCACACAGCCGAGTGTCAGTGAGGAAGCAAGTTTAAAGCAGATTTACACGTAAATCTCTTGTTACTGAAAATAACTAGTAACACTAAAACTATTCTGCTACTAAAACAGGACACCTTGAAATATCTGACAAAATCTCCTGAGTGTTTGGCTAGAAAGATGTCTTAAAGCTGTTTGTCATTATTTTCCTGATCACTTGGGGCAGCTGCGCGGGCTGTAAACAACACTATAACACATTTTATCACCTTATGAAGATTTTATGGTAAACATTTAAGTAAAGCAATGCCTGTTTCTCGCCATTTCCACTATTCACTCTCCTTTTAAACCATTTATTTGTCGACCTACACTCCAGTGACCTAACACCAGACTTATCTGATCCCTAACTTTGATTGTGTCCCACAAGTTTTTACAGTTTAAAGATTATTATTCAAATAAGTGATACTGTAAGTGTAACATGGAATGATAACTAACCTTTCAAATTGTAAGACATTGTAAGTTGAAGATACAAAGTCCTGGTTGTTCTTTTGTTACTAAGAATTTTTGGTGAGGTTTTTTTTTTTTTTTAAACAAGCTCATGTCTCAGGTTTCCTGATAGAACATTCCAGGTTTACAGTTGGTGTTTGTCCAAATGCACAAATGAGATCACTGCAGCGCTGAAATTGAGTGTGTGGAGATAATGCGTCATTCGTCAAAGGCGATATGCAGAAAAAGAGCAATCGCTTCATCTCTGCAGCTGATGAGAAGCAGGCTGGCGCTCGGCCCATCGAGGCCTGCTGGTGGATCTGGATCACGACCAAACCACAAGTTTATATCGGCCCTGACTACAGCCAGAGGGCAAAAGACGTACGTATGCAGAAACAGAGAGGGGGAAGAGGGCAACAGAGAGGGAAGAGATACTAAGAGAGATGGGAAAAGAGAGAGGGAGAAAGAATGAACAAGACATTGGTGAAAGAACTGAAAGGAAGAAAAAAGTTTTTGCAAATCAGGAGCATAGAAAGAAGAATCTCTAGAATATTACAAAGTAAGATGTGTGTTGCAGCACATGAGAGAGAACATGTGTGACATATCAGCTTCTATCGCTAGTGATGAATAATTTCCAGTAAGCAAGATTTAAGTGGGTCCAGATGTAAAGTACAGAGCATGTTACAGTATTTGCAGAGTGAAGCTGAGAGATCTTCTCCTCCAGACGTATGAGCAATTTCCTCTGGGGCCACTCACAGCTGACAAATGTGGGAAATATGCTGCAGTCTGGGCACAAAGAGGCCGGACACCTCTGCCTTCACCTCTTCATCTCACAGTCCCAGCCCTCTGTGGACATGTTAGAAAAAAGCAAGATTTTCACCGCTTTGTAATGATGAAAAGACTGATGTCACTCCCACATCTGTCCAGGAAATGTTTGGCAACAACTAGCTGCTAGTTAGCTTAGCTGATCATGAAGACGGAAACAAAGAGGAACAGCTAGCCTGGCAAGATGCCGGCTCCTCCAAAGCTCACTGATTATGGTAAGAAAAATAACCTGTATTAGTCCCACAATGGGGAAATTTACAGTGAAACAGCAGCAAAGTACCAGTTTAAGGTAAAAAGAAGATAGAAATGGAGAAAAATAAAAAAATGGGAAACAAGCAAAATTCGTAATAATATAATAATTATATTTATCTATCTATCTATCCATACATATATATTCACACACATACAGTAAAAATAGGAGACTTTCATCTAATCCAACCTGAGCTAACCTGTTACATCTAATTTGTTTAATCTGTGCAAAACTGAAATGTAAAATCAAGAAGTTTGTGTTTAATGACAGTTTGTGTGCAGGACTTTTTTCTAAGAGCTTAGAGGGACCAGGTCAGAAGTCCGTCTGTCTGTTTCTCCTGTTTTTAGTCTTCACGCTAAGCTAACAGGCTGGTGGCTAACATCAACACCATCCTGATCTTATCTTAGTTTCAGATTTTAGTGTTAGAGGCCAACAACTTCTTTCTCCCTTCATCTTTTCATCCGTGCCTCTTCTTCTCTTTTTCTACTGGCCTGATTTGACTCCAGTCTAACCAAACTTGGTCAAACAACATCTCAGTTAACGTCTACCCAAACATTTTCCCCCACCGATGACCAAACACGTTTTGTTTGGTCTGTGTGGTACAAACGCGCTGTAATCTTCTGTAATCCCTGAATGCTGCAATATTTTTACAATCTGGTGTGTTTATCTACTTAATTTATTTCTCATTCCTCTCAGGCAGCCAAAGTCTAACAACACCACATGTGTTTACTGCAGAGCGGAGAGGGTCCGTGTCGGAGGCACATTTGGACCCCTTCAGGGGATGAATGATGTCATCATGGATGTGGGATTTATGGTGTTTTGCCTTTTCCGTATGAGGATATTTGTTTTTGGTTGTCTTGAGACAGAGTGTTCTGTTGTGTGTTAAACTGATTCTGAAGTGTAGTCAGCCACGTTTAATAATTAATTAATAATGTAATAATTAATAACTAAGGAAAGAGGTTGAAGTACAGAGGAACCTAAAATCCGGTGATAGTATGATGTGTCTTGTGACATCTCTGTAAAAGAAACATCGATGTAAAAGCACCACGGTGAATCATGTGACCGTAACTTCATGTATTTTGAACGTTTTCCACCAGGAGAGAATATTTACTTTGGATGATTAAAAGTGAGCACAGTGCTCTGCAGAGAGGAGCATCTGTCACTTTTAACTGAGTACTGTGAATTTTTTACCATTTTTCACTGGAGTTGTTTCGATACTGATACCAGGATCTGAAAATGCTGTTAATACCACCTAAAATGCTGGTATCGGTACACATCTGTACACCGATCAGATACACTACCACGTTATTCATTAGCGGTAAGAAAAGGTACCCAACTTCTTCCCAAGTAGCTCAGCTAGCTCTGACTGACATTAAAAACCTGAAATCCTTTTTTTTTTGGCCGCGCCTAAAACAATACACAGGAAGTTGGACTGTGCTGCCTCTGCCAACTACTGTTCTTAAGAGCGATGAAGAAGAATGGAGAGAGCGGGCAGAGCGAGCTGAATGTCTTCATTCTGCAATATTTTACACTGGAAAGTCAAAGGAGATGTGTAAGGAATTGTTTTTTATGGGCTGGTATCAGATCAGTACTCGGTATTGGGATCCGACTGATTTATCGGTTTGCTGATATTATTGGCTGATATTCACTTACTGTAGATGTATCAGTATCAGCATATATGTTCTCTGATAAGTGCCGATATTAAAACTTGTTTTTAAGGTGGGAAAAAAAAATGCTTGGACTAGTGATTTAAAATGGTGTAATAATCCCACAGTTTGTCCAGCAGAGGGCGATCCATTATTTAACTGGTAATTTGTGAAGTGTTCAGTCCACTGATGTTTGGAACAAAGTTTGTTCGACATGCTGCATTCATCACATATCTTTGTCACACAAATTTAATAACCACATTCAAAATATTATAGATAGAATATCCTCCAATATATGGGATATTGGAATCTTTTTACTCCCTAATTTCAGTATCGCCGACGGCCCCAAAAATCCTGCTTCTACAAGTCTGTGTATTGGAATCAGTATCAGGACGGAAAAAATGGAAAAAATGGTGTGAAACATGTGTGATTTTCACCCATGAGAAGGTGTGAGGTGTTTTCAGATAAAGTTGGACATATGAAATCAAACTGAGAAGGGATGAACAGTCCTGTCCTGGGAGTTCTGTGGTTAAAGTGATCACACTCCAGCTGGGCTGATGAACACAAGCACATGTGTAGAAATCATGTGTTGCGTTACTTCTGGGTATTAAATTCCCAGCTATCTCTTGGGGTCCAGCAGCAGACCTCAGGTCACAGTAACTCAGGCTGACGGGCTCTGCTTCTCTCTTTGTCTGGCAGGAGTGTGAGTCTGCTGCAGGCCCTGGACGAAAGCTACGAGCTGGATCTGATCTACATCACAGAGAGAATCATCTCCGTCTCCTTCCCCAGCAGCGTGGAGGAGCAGAGCTACGCCGCCAACCTGCGGGAGGTGGCCTCCATGCTGCGCTCAAAACATGGCCACAATTACCTGGTACAGTTCCCTGCGTACATCAGGCTGGAATGTAGCCAATAACTTTTAAAATGAAAGAAACAAGCGCAGCTTCAGGCAGGAACATAAGTTATCAGAGCTGCCGGATCAGCCGATCATCAGCTGATCTCAGTCTCAACTCTACACTCGCATTCACACACATCTCGCAGTGCTGTCTAATGTTTACTGACGAGCCGATACGAATATGTGGTTGGCTTTCCATCTACCTGTTTTCATGCAAATTTTTGATTTGCACATAAAAAACTGAGTGAAAATGCTGCAAAATTGATGGTGGCCAACACCTTAAAAATCTGGAATCAGTTCAGGAAGCATTTTGGTTTACGTAGGTCATCAGCCCTCGCTCCTGTCCAGACCCCACATGTTGCGACTGGCGTGAGAAGGGCCTGCAGTCCATCAGCGGCCTGTACACTGACAGGATTTTTCCCCAATTTTCAGATTTAGCTGTCAAATTTATTCTCCCAACCTCCCACCAGTTTCGTTATGTTCAGATTAGGCATTTTGTTGAGAAACAATACCCTCAATTCTCTAACCAGCCCCCAAACTCTAGTTTAGATTCATTTCTGTCTTTGGAGACAGACTCAAGGAGATTAATCACTATTATATAACATAAGATCTCTGCAATAAATTCGACCTGTTTGGACTCCCCTCGAGCTGCTTGGAGTCAGGACCTCGGGATTGTTATTACTGACGATCAGTGGGACTACATGACCACTCTGGTGCACACCTCCTCTGTATGTCCAAGACACCGTTTACTTCAATGCAAGAACCTGCACAGGACCCACTACACTAATGTAAAATAAGCAAAGATTTACCCAGACAGATCTGACTCCTGTAACAGATGTGAGCAGTCGCCAGCAGACCATATGCATCATGTTCTGGTCATGTCCCAAACTGTCTCTCTTCTGGTCACGAATATTTCAAACACTTGGGGAGGTCCTGGGTGGCACGATTGATCCTGACCCCCTCAGCGCCCGTATTGGAGTGAAACACTGATATGCTTTTTCCTTTGAAGTGAGTCGTAGCTTTTACAACTTTACTTGCCAGACGGTTTATTCTCCTCAAATGGATGCACTCATCTCTTCCTACCCATAATAGATGGATGCATGAAATCTTATATTGCATAAAACTTGAGAGGATCAGATTCTCCCGTCAGGGCTCCTGAAAAGCTTTCACTTTTCACTTATGAACCTGTAACATTCCACCTGTGAAACCCCAATAAATAAAGTTTGGGGAAAAAAAAAAGAAAATGCTGCAAAATTAAAGAAAAACTTGGTGTATGGGTAAATGGTGAATGTGAATAAGTGCAGTGGAAACGGCTTCAGTGAGTAAACACTGACACTATAAAGATCTCGCATGATTAGGAGACTCAGAGCTTCAGTATTAGTTGTTCAAAACTTTCCAGCCGTCCAGAGTTTCTCTGTCAACACTCCATTAAGTTTTCTGTAGTTTTTGTTTTATGACTTCTGACTGGCGCTATTTCATTACGTCACTCTGTTTATCTTGTTGAGCCAACTCCAATAGATACAACAGCAGTGGATGGAAATTTGCATAATTTCACATTTTCTTTTGTGTAATTTTCTGAAAGTTCAGTTAAAATTTGCGAAACATTTGGACAGAAACCCAATTTAAGTCAACCACCTGAAACCCTTCATCTGTTATTTCACTTAAGCCATTCATTTACTTGGTTTTTGGAAAATAAAGAATGATCAAAGTCAGGAATCTTTTATTAATAACATTTCCTCTTGTCCGTCAGTATGTATTCATATATATGTGTATATATATGATCTAAACATTTGTAATAAATATGTTTATCTTTATTTATTCTTCAGCTCTTTAACCTCAGTGAGAAGCGTTATGACATCAGCCAACTTAATCCAAAGGTAAACCTCACAAGCCTCTTTTCTCCTCCCCTCCTCTCCTGTGATACATGTCCATCAATCTGATTGACAGCCTCTCTCTCTGTCAGGTGTTGGACTTCGGCTGGCCTGACCATCACGCTCCAGCCTTGGACAAGATCTGCAGCATCTGCAAGGCCATGGACACCTGGCTGAGCGCGGACAGCCACAACGTGGTGGTCATACACAACAAGGTGAGCCTGAGAAAAGGAACAGTAGAGGGAGCTGTCAGGCTCTTTTCAGGACCCCCACTTGCCCCATGAGGCTGCAGCTGTTTCTGTGTGTGTGTGTGTGTGTGTGTGTGTGTGTAATGACATCTTCCTCTGCTGACATTCTGGGTGGAGTGTTTGTGTGCGAGGGTTTGGGTTCGGTTGTGCTGGTGGAGGGTTAGGAAAACACCAAATTAGGGGGGTAAGGCACGCCACTCATCATAACTGCTTACGTTTATTTACCATGCTGCTCCTAACAATGCCATAAGGACCGAAGTGACCAGTATTTTCCTGTCGTTGCTTAAACATAGTTGCCTCACAGTAAACCCTTGTGGCAAACCAAACTCATCTGGCTCCTAAGTATGCCGACGCAAACCATGAAAAGTATCCAAATACTGCGACCACGCCGAGGTCCTGGATGTAATACCTAATCATCTTCATGTTAAGCCCACAGTGTTACTGACTGTGTGAGGCAACACGAGAATTAGCCATCGGATCCTGAAGCTCTGCGCCTCATTCCTAGATGTTCCCACAGGGAGGTTACAAACAAGTCTGCTGCCATAACAACTGCTGTTATTTTCCTGAGCGTTGAGTAACACCGGTGATGAGCGTGTGGACTTGTGGTGGTCACTAAGGAAGTGGGCCGTGTCGTGTTTCCACATATCAACAAATCATTTTCACTGGGCTGCGCGCTGTTTAAACAGCAGTTGTATTTATAATGTGGAACACACTTATGCTCCACAGTGATCCTTGTTATGAAGATGGATAGATGTGAGGAATGAATGCAAGCTGAGACGGGTTTGTTAGCATGTTATGATGTGCTCGGACTTCAGCTCAGGGAATAACCCATTAAATACCCAGTTAGTGTATTTTTAAACGGGATAAATAGCAGGTATATAACTGATTTTTTTTAAGTGATGGAAACTGAAATGTCCACCAGTTGGTTGTGTCTTGCGGTCTTGAGGTGCACCGTGTAGCCTGTAAAAACAATGTTAAAATGTCTTCTGTGGCCATGGAGGTAAAAATAACCCTGATGACATCATGCTGCAGACTTCACATGTGTAATAAAAAAGCCTGAGTTATAAACTGGGTGAATGAAAAGATGAAGGCAGTTCCTAGGCAGCAGGAGCTTAGCAATGAGATGCTATCAATTTACATTTGATATCATTTTGTATGTTGACCTCTTCTACGCTCTGAGAGGATCTTCTCACCTCCCCTGCAGCGATTTTGACCCTTTTATTTAATCTCAGGTCTCTTTTGGGTCCCCTGAACTTTATGGAAATGCAATACAATCGTTATATGGCTGTATTCACTAAACATCTGAAGGGTAAAAGTTGCTCCTAAATTGCTGATTTAGGAGCAACTTTAAATATGACGGATGGGCATCTGTCAATTTTAAGACTCCTAAGTTTCTAATGTAATTGGGTAATGATGTTTTTTTTTTTTTAAACATAATTTGGGGTCAAATGGACTAATAAGTTCAAAAGGTTTTGGAGTTGGCCTCAGCCGGCAGATGTGAATCAGGCTGTAGTGGCTGTGACTTCGTCCTTGAGGGCAGTTTGCTCTGACAGATCAGTTTGGATCTGGATTTATGTGCTAAAATGCCAACGTAAACAAAAACAAACTAACCAACTGAGGCAATGGTAAACAGAATCTCCTGTGTTCTGTTCTGTGGGTAAAATTGCTGTTTTTGTCAGAGGAGAGCAGTGGCTTTGAACAGACGGCTGCTTTTGGTGAAACAAAAGGATCTTACACTTTGAGGAAAAGGGATCCTTTTCATTATCCTTAACAATTCAAGCTGTCGTGGAAAAAATAAGCTCTTTTAGTGGATGTGCTCTGTCAGGCATTTCACAAGTCTGTCATTGTCGTGTTTTTTGTCATCAAGAACCTTGTCTTTGTTGAACAAAATGAAAAATCTTTCAGTTTGAAATATTGCTGTGAATCAGTTTATCTACAGTAAAACTAGCCAAGACAGTACGTTGCTCCGTTGAAGTGAAAGAGCATTTCAAAGCAGACAGGCCACGCAGTCACAAACTTTGGGCTTCCCGTGGACGTCTGAAGTTAGGACGCTCGGACCCTCGCAGACCCTCGCAGACCCTCACAGACATGCGTGGATGACAATTTTTATGTCATGCATACCAGAGCGGACCCCTGCAGACATGCGGAAAGTATGAATAGGCTTTTGAATATCAATGAACAGAGCTCAAGTCTGAAAATACCAGAATTACCCCTTAAACTTAACATTGATTTAATCAAAATCTGTGGAGTGTTGAGTCAGTGTCATCTTTTCTGAGGTGACGGCAGATTCTAACTCTGAACTCTAGTGATGAAGCCACTGTAGTGTTTTTACATTTGGATCTTAAATTTTTCTTGTCAGACAACACCAACAGTGACCACAATGACCAAAAATCTAATGTCGTAAATTGTTGTCATAACGCTCTGATGTCCTAGAGCATCAAATCTGTAGTTCACTCTTGCCTCATTGATGTCTTTGCAGGGCAACCGGGGCCGAACTGGAGTGGTGGTGGCAGCCTACATGCATTACAGCAACATATCTGCCAGGTAGGTCGGTCACACCAACTGCACCTGGAAAAGCAGAGAGGGAGAAAAGTCAGAGAAAATGAAAGAGAGGGAGCAAGATGGAGCTGTAATGTTTTGGGGAAAAAAACACGGATAAACCAGCACTGTTGATCACAAGACTGAGGCCACATCTGAACAGGCAGAGGTGTGATGAACAGATGGAGGGACATGAGACTGCAGAAAAAAAACAGTTATTTGGGGAAAACCAGGATGTCATAATGATGAGCGGAAAGCAGTGAGTTAGCTGAAATAATCTCCGGATCATGAGACTTAAAAGTTTCTGCTCTTTCTCCGGTTTTATCCGATTTGTTTCAAAATTGGACATTCTGTCACTAAAACCAAAAAGGTTGTTTTTTTGTTTAGAAAAATGCACGACTGTGTTGTTCCTGAAAGAAACAGTGATTGGCCAGGCAAAAACATAACGTCTCGCCTCACTGTGAAAGTATTAGATTTCTCTGAGGTTGCTGTGAAGGCTTGAGCAGATGTTTAACATGTTGCATTTAGATGTTTGGTTGTACGTGATGTGCTGGAAGCTGTCAGATAGAAACACTGAGGCCACTTTTGTCCGCAGTGTCTTCAGATGTCTGCAGGACACACTTGGCTAATATTGCATGGACGTAGGAAAGTATGCATTGAGATTTAGAATAAATGAAATGATCTTTGTCTGATTATGTCATCAAAAATGTTTTTTTTGTTTTTTTCCTGGAAGTTCTTGTTTACTCTGCAGGTACATTTTGTCCTCCAATTTATTTCTTGTTTGTCTCGACACCCGTGTGATGTCCGACATTAAGAGTAACGGAGGAGGGTTTTGCATGAAACATGTGGGTCTGTTAACATTTAGTACAGAAGTGGACATAAAAGTGCTTCAGAAGTAAATTTTGCACGTGTTTGAACCAAACCTTCGTGTTGTGCTGCAGTGCTGATCAGGCTCTGGACAGGTTTGCCATGAAGCGCTTCTATGAGGACAAAGTGCTTCCTGTGGGGCAGCCGTCTCAGAAAAGGTCAGTACTCGCTCACTTGTTGTTCACAGTATAAGTTTGACTCAACACTGAACTCGACTCAAACCTCTGTTGGCTCGTTTTTCTCCACTTGTTTTCTCTGCAGATAGTGCTTTCACAGTGTAGGCAGGGTTTTAAGGAAAACTGCACTTTTTTGGGAATGTAGCCTAATCATCCAAAATCCCAATGAACAAGAACATAGAACACACTGCAATAGGTCGCTAGATACCCGCCCCGCGTGAGGAGATTTGAAAGTTCAGTGGACGTAATGGTGAGACGCTTTTACCGCCGTCCAAAGCCACTAAAACACATTCAGAATTCTCCAACACGCTCCGTCTACATGTTGTGACTGTAGACACACTGGGACTCATTCAAGAGACAAGAGCAGATCGAATTTGTGTGTAAGCTGTTCGCAGAGGGAAATTTACCCTCATCAGTATTTAAGTAGCTCTTATCTTTACCAACAATATCTACACCTGCTTCTGACTGCTTGTGGTGCTTGTGTCAATTAAAAAAACACACATCAATATTGCTTGTTAGCATTAGAAATTGCATTTTTAATCCATATTGTGCTCTGCTATGTTCACAGTATGACAATGCCTTTGAAAGTCCAAATTTTAACACGACAAAAGATTAGAAATAAAACACAATAAGCTAAATGAGTT
>JAQLOL010000005.1:24645688-24659818 GCA_029783665.1 Naso thynnoides | reverse complement strand
ACGCTAACTAGCGTAAGTCCCGTCTGCTCACTTCGTATCTGCCGTGCGGGTGGCACGGCAGATACGAACATAACATAAAAAATACCCCAGGGTTGAATTTGCCCAGAATTGTCCTTTAAGTAATATTTTTGCATTCACCCTACATTAACAGCAGTTGACTGCCACAGGCTGTTCTCACAGATGCTGAATGCCTGTTGTGCTTTCTTGAGGTAACATGGCTTTGCACAGGCGCTTGTCCAGCATCTGGCCCCTGACTCCTCTCCTGTAAAATGTTGAAACTGTGTAGACACTAGCTGTTGCATAAAACTAAGGACAGGAATACAAAGCAACAGACAAAAAACACAAGTTGCACTTTCTTTATTAGGCACTTCTGTTCTTTAACAGAGAGTTATTGGCCCAAGACATCCTTCTGCATGGGTCACTTAGTTTACCAAATAGACCCCTCCTGAGCCAAGGGATGGATGAAGACGGGATGAACTTTACAAGGAAAAAGGGACTACGTTTTCAGCATGAACTCAAACACCTTCATTATGGCTCCGCTGGGAGTACAGGCCTCTCCTCCCTTGTTATTATCTTTCTTTTTAAAAGCGTTCTATTCATGCACCAGCCTTCCCTGGTCTTTGTCATAACACTGTGTCCTTCACTGCATAAGAAACACTGGTTGAAAAAGTAGCACTGTACTAACAATTAAACTCCATTTTTCCCAGTTGTGCACCTTCATCGGTTGGTTTAGGTTTGCACTTAGTGGCAAAGGGTCAAACCAGTGCCCAGTTTCAGTACCTGATGATGGGGCCTCAGGTTTACTCATGTGTTTGTACCAACCAACTCAAAGCCAGTAAGGGAAAGAACTAAAGACGGGTCATAGCCTTGTTCCCCCGCCGGTGACTCCTACTGGCGCCTGCACAGTCAGGGATAGAATGTAAAGAGATAGCTATGAAATCTGTGAGTTTTATGCCATCCTGTTCCTCTGCAGAAGTGGCTTATGACACATGTTGACCACACAGAGGGACAGAGCTGAAGTCAGTAAATACATCTTTAAAAACCAACAAACAAACAAACAAACAAAAAGATCATTCCTGTCGAGAAATACTTCCACTACAAACACTTCAACATCTTAAATAAGATGGACCACCCCTGCTTTACATCTTATTCTTGCCTTTTTTACTCTCATGCTCTGCTGTCCTTCATCTCTTTCCATCTGGTCCACATTTCTAAAAGCGAAGAGTAAAAACAGTCATTTGGGACACTGGAAATTCTCCATTCCAAATATCACAAAGCTTTTCTTGCCCAAAGGTTCTCAATAAATACTTGACAGTTTGCCCGCTCTAAAAATGACATTAATACAGATCTAATAGAGGGAAGTGTGTGATCAGGAGCAGAGCCAGCTCGTGTCTGAAGTACTTACCAGGGTTCGGATTAGAACAGGAGCTGATGAGAGTTGCTTTGAGGAGGATCTGCACAAACGATCAGTCCTTCGGGCAGAATGAAGGGGCTCTGTCTTTGTAGTCTGTCCAGCCCACTGCTAGCAAGAGTTAGCACTTCAAAGTTACTCCTCACCTCCAGAACGAGATAGCTAAAGCCAGCACATCAAACGCTCCCCTCATTTAGCCTCTCAGGATTTTCCTCATGCAACCTCGCTGCTAACAACCACTAATGACTTTTCCTGAGATGCAACCTCATCCAGAGTGAAATATAATGCTCTGCATGGATGAACAGTCTGACTGATATACTGCACATAGTGTCTGTGTTGGTAATGTATCTGCTTTTGTGTTTGTTTTCAGTAGTATTTGTGATTAATATAGTCAGAGATGTAATTTTAGAAACTGACTTAATGGTGGAATATAAATAGTGCTTCCTGTGGCCGTACTGTTAGGGCAGTGTTGGCCAGTTTGAAGGTGAACAGAACATTAATTCAGTCAATACCCTTGTTCCAAATTACCCTCCATTACCTTGTCCTTTCCTTCCCCAATGCTAGGAGTGCCTTCACATTCAGTAATCTTTCATGCATATTTAATGAGCTGCAGGGAGAGTGTTCATTAGGCCAGAGTGAGTTCCTGTACTTACTTTTTGACTAAGCATTTTGGGGCAATGGATGTTGGCAGTGACTGCACTGTGTTTAAATGATCTGTGCCTCTGACTGAATGTGCTGAGAATAACCATCCATAGCATTTAGCACCATTGGATTGATTGTTATTTTGTATTGTAGCTAAATTGTGATTTTTTTGTTGCAAATGCTGCAAAATTATTTGTTTTGTAACAGTCAGTACAAGTGAAATACTAGGCTGCAGTGTCAGGTCTGCTTCATGAGGTCCCTGTTGACTCTTAATTCATCCGTCTAATCTGATATTCACAAATCAAATTAATCTACCTCAGAAGATTTAATAGCCTCTTGTGTAAATCATTTACAGGCCACAGCTTTACTTTAATCGCTGTCCTTGAGCCCTCTCTTACAGGAAAGGTGTGCTTTGTGGTCAAATCAATAGTTAAGCCATTAACTTTTACCAAATATGAAACTGGTCTATACTTACATACAGTCAGACTATTAGGAACCACCGCTGAAGCTCTTTATTTCTCAGCCCTCGTAAATGTAAATCCACTTTATTCTTTTTGAGCCATTAGTGGTTTTTGCAGTTGAGGCCTGAATGGATGTTCTCAGAAAATGTGTCGCCATTTCTTTTTGTTAATGTCACACTTGTGGTCAGTAGACATGGACCCCCAGCTGTTATGGAATGCCCACACACTCACAAACACACATATCTGAGCACAGAGTAGCACATGGTGTTTGTCCATGTAAGCTAGCGGGGAAACATGCTATTTCCGCTGTTAAGGAGGATCTACTGCCACAGGGGTCAGAGCTCAGAGTTTAAAGATCAAGAGGTCACACAGTTGCACCATATGGACGACAGAGCCTCAAAATATCTAGCAGCACCTTCCATCAGCAACACTTTGTATCTCAAAGCACAGTTTATATCTACAGTGCAGGCCTGCGAACATGTGATCAAAGAGTTTAAACCCCTCTTACTGCCGCTAACCATCAAGGTGCACTTGTGTAGTTTCAACTCTCAGATCTGTTGCTGAAGCATTTTGCGATGAATCTAAAGATTTTTTTGCGCCCGTCTTCTAAAGAGGATGCAGCATTGAACCAACTGGTAATTCTAGACGAGACAGACATAGTTCACTCTCCTCCTGCTGTTGTGTAATTAGTTAAGGCTACGGGGTTGGGATCGCAGACATTCCCCTCTGACTAATGTGCTCAGGATCACAGAGAAGTATTTACCTCCGGGGAAGCACGTGCAAACACACCGACCTGCACATACACACTGTGAGATATCACACATACATCTGCCCGTTCTTATCACATGAAGGAACACCACCAAAGGTTAGGTTGGTAGAGGCTTCTGCGTGTGTTCAGCCAAATGAAAACAGAAGCAGACATAGCACCACACACAGGAGCAGTCTCAACATAAATAGTCTGCTTGCCGTAAAAAGTCTCACCAGTGTTAAGTGACAGAGTAGATTTCCTGTAACACAAACGGGAGTTCTGTGGATCGCTCGTCAGTCACGCTGTTTCTAAAGTGAAGACATGAGCTAGTCAGAGAGGGCTGACTAAAATGGGCTTTCATTTAATGTGAGAATGGGACTGTAGCACAGCTGGCCTCATCGCTGTCATTACCATCATCATCATCATCATCATCATTACTGAGAGCATCGAGTTAGAGGCCAGTGGAAGGATATGAAGATACTAAGTGAAAGGGAGACGACAACAACAAAATAAAGAGAGAAAAACAGAAAAATGGTGTGATGATCTGTGAGTCAAATGAGATAAAACAGCTTTGCAACAAAATCCGGTATGGTGTAACAAGTAATGACTCTGCTTGAAATGAGGGGGCTGCTTGGCGGGCCTGTCGCCACCTAATTCACCCTCTCCGTTGGTCACGGGGAGGCAGTGACTCTCTGTACTAGTGCACCGCTTCTCTTCTGCCATCCACTTTGCTGCTGCTATAACAATGTAATTTCTCCGTTGTTGGACTAACAGGATTATCGTATTTTTTGTGTAAAGAGAGGGAAGTGCAGCGCTCTTGATGCAAACACTCAAAGCTGAGTCAACATCATGAGGCTGGCCTAATAACTTTGTACATCGTCACTCCGTAATTGTGTCTGTATTTAGTGAAATAAATATGTAGGAGGATTAGGATACTGCTGCGTGACGTTCTCTAGAATAGAATTTAACGTCATGGCTGTTACTTCGGCGTGTGTCCGCGTGCGTCTGTTGTGTTTATGAGCCGGGGGGAGAGACGCACCAAACAGAAAGTAACGTTAAACTTCTGTGACAGCGTTGAGTTTTGTAACTGTGAGGCTCATCTCACCAACTAATTTTACCGAGTGAGATGTATTCCTACTGAATGCTTCTCTTATCATCTTAACTTGTGAAATGGCCCATGTTAATTCTAATGATGCTACCTGCACACACTCCCCGAGCAGAGTGCAGCTCAGCAGCCAGAGTGGTGCAGGAAGGGAAAGATTGCTCCAGTGAAGAAAAAAGAACCACTTCCATCGTCAATGTCTAACGCTGCTCCCGTGTGACCAAAACACTACTGATCATGCCCTCACACAAATGTGACTGGGTAAAAATTAAACTCAGACACTCCTAAAAAAAGGTAGCATACATGACTCTTTTGGTCGCAGTCTAGAGCTCTAGAAGAGTCTGTATAATTGACGGTATTGAAAATAATACTGTTGGAATTTTTTAATACCTTGGTGTACTGTAATACCACCCAAGCCTATGCACAATGAAGTGACTGTCCTGCATGCAAATGTGTACAGATGGCCAGTGATACGGCCCAAACTGAAGAGCTTTCAAACTGTGGGAGAAACGTTGCGTTTTGTGTGAGTATTTGCACATTACCGTATGTCGCATTTGTTCCCCGTCCTTCCATCCCAGTGACCAACGACTGTAAATTGTCTACCTCTGACCAACATTTCTGGTCTTTACCAGTACAATAATCCCCTTTTATTTTTAATGCAAATCAGATCAACAGCCACTCAGTGCATTCATCTTTCTGTTTTTTACTCTCGCAGCTTTTCTGTTTTCTCCATCTGCCTGCAGCAGGGTGGAGTTTTCTCGCTGTTTCCTTGCTCGGAGAGCGCTCGTTAAATGACTGTTGTTGGACGAAGTAACTCTTTCCATTACATGAGTGTTTTCGACACCAGTGAATAAAAGAATGTATCAAGTGTATGTGTGTATGGAAAGGACTTATTTCTACAAATGTCTGCATATGCCCTGTGTTTTTCAGCACATTTGTTTTTGGGGTTGTAGCTCAATAAATCTTGTATACTGGGTTAATCTGTAGACACATTTAGAGTAAAGGAGCTTCTAGAAAAGGGAAAACGTCTGCAGCTAGTGAAAAACTGTCAGGACTGACTTTAAGGAAGAAGTTTTGTGAGACAGAGGAACATTAGGGAACTGATGTCATTCTATCAAACTTTATACCCTGGATTTCAGTGGCCCCTTACCCCCCTCCTCCCACATACACCATCAAACGGGCTGTTGTGATAGACCTCCCACATATGCACACACAGCAGGAGCAGCCTTGAGACTAGTGTGAGCCACTGAGCAGCAAGCAACAGCAGTAGCTGTCCTGATCCGGCCAGAACGCTACTCAGGAGAGGAGGAGACGGAACAATAGCCAAAATCAACTCCCCCAACTTCTTCTGTAATCTCTCGTGTCCCATCCGGACGCTCCTTTGCAGGGTTTTTCCCAGCTTAGATTGAACTGCTCAGTCGTCCACTGCTCACACAGGTAGGGGAACCTTCTTCCTGTGGAGGTGTTTTTATTATTTCTTTTGATAAGGTTTTGGCTTACTTTGAAGTGACTTGCAGTGTTGTAGTACAGCTTTCAAGATGTGAAATCAGCTGAGCTGTGTGACTGATCATCCTAAATTAGGGGAGCTCCTCTTTCATGACTAATGTCTATGTTTATCAGCATGACTATGGCATTAAAAGTGCATGTGTGTGTATGTGCTCATATTTATGGGAAACCATGCCCCTAACTTGATACTTAGACAGTTTTATGAGCTATATAAATGTGAAACGATGACTTGATTTGGAGTCTCCTTTCTTAGCAACCAACTTCCCAAAAAAACCAACATTGACTTTTGTGGAAAATTGACATTAGTGACTTACAAATATCTAAACATCATAATTAGTCTTTGCGTTTTAGCTACAGTCTGTGTTCATTATGGTAATAATGAATAACATAAGAATTAATATACCTACCTGACTAAACCACATGTACAAACACTGTCATGCAATAATGCAACAGGCCACTGTCAGACTAAACATGCTAGAAACTGCAGTAGCCTACTTTTTGTTAGTGTGTTTGACCAGTGTATTTATCAGAGTGAACTCACTAATGGATTAGCCGGGGGAAACTTAGACTTTCTTTGTGACCAAGAGCCACCAGCTTTGTTTCCACCAGCAGTCTTACAGTGAAGCTGCTACAGTGCGCCATTCCCTTGGCAAGTTGCCTTGGGCCAGCCGAAGAGACCTTGCAGTGCCCAGCTTGTATACGCCCACTAAGCTCCATTACAGAGCCTGGTATTCACTAAAGCTGACATGAAGATATCTGTAAGTCACAGGGATAAAGACAGCTTCTTTGTGTAAGCTCTTTCCCAGCTGTAGAATCTGATTTGGTTATCAGAACATGCCTCATCATGGGTTATGAGGTTTCTCGGAAGATTAAATGGACAGTCGGGTTAGGGTTTGCCCCCCGAAAGTACCAATGATCACAAACTGTTGTGGAGGATGTGAAGTAGTTGTAATTTTTCCAATCTTAACTTTTTAAGCACTGACGCACATTTTTATAGCCTTTGATCATGTGAAAATGTTGATATTTCTGTCAGCATGGTGTATCCCTCTGTGCGTGGGAGGAGGAGAGCCTACTTGATGTAAGCTTGAGGGTGTTCCAATCGTTTCAGCATGACTCTCAGAATGTTGAGCATTGTTTTCCTTCTGAGTTTGGAAGGCCAAGAAAAGCCTCCAGGCCTTTCCTCACTCAGTGACGCTGATTTTCCAGTGATGACTTAATTCTTCTGATTGGGGCACCCTCCTTCCTCGTCACTGGACTTGGGTGCGGCTGTGTGTATGTGTACAGTATGTGCGCATTTGTGTTTGGTGAACACAATGTGCATCACAGCTTTCTACCTGAGTGTACACCAATCAATCTTCTATTATGCTAGCATTCCTTGGGTTGCACAGACTAATCCAACTGTCTTAAAAAATGCAGGACAGACTCTTGTCATTTAATAATTATTTTCCACAAAGCATGCCACCACAGTGCATACCACCAGCTCTGCTCATTTCTTGAAGCCGGTAGAATGGGTGGACATGAGCCAGTTTTGTATTTAACTGCAGCTGTTTGGGCCATATCCACACAATCTCCTCATTCCTCTGCTTTTGCCAGTGACACTTCCTCTGTCTTTGCTCCTTTTGACTTGATGTATGCTGTGTGCCTGTTTTTAGAGAATAACTTATTTGCCCTGTAATGGTCAAATTACTGTGACACCAAAAAACAGCTGAGCAGTTGAAAATTAAAGGCTTTCACACATCTGAATGAGTATTGTTGTATCTGGCTTGATTTGATTCTAATGAGCTTCTGTCTCTGTCTCTACTTTTTTATTTTAGAGGTCATCCATACTCAAGGACCTCTGGACGGCAGCCTTTATGCCAAAGTTCGCAAAAAGGAGTCTGTTGAAGGAACAGTCACAGCAAATGGCCTCCCACCCACTGTTGTTGAACATGCCCTACCTGCAGCTGACCATGCCTTATCTGTGAGCAGCGACTCAGGAAACTCTACTGCCTCAATCAAAACTGACAGAACTGATGAAGTGGCAGCAGCCCCTCAGACTTCTACCGTGAGCCAAACACATGTTCCTGTCGTTGAGGGGCTAACCTCAGTCCATCACCACGCCCCACCTGCACAACAGGCAATCAGTCCCCAGGAAAAACAGGAGCTGGAGCAGCTGCTGAGTGGCTTGGAGGGGCCCATGCATCGGCAGGGGTACCTGTCCACCCCGACTTCTGCTGTTGGAGGCATGCTTCACTTGGTGCCTGCCCAGGTCCACGTCAATGGGCACAGTAGCGTTGACCGTGAGACTGATATTTTAGATGATGAGCTGCCTACCAGTCAAGAGGGCAACAGCGTGGACAGTTTAGGAACATTTTCTTCCACAGATGGTCGGGCTACACCGGCTGATCTTTACTACCAGTCTGAGTCAGTTATCAACGGCCAGGACCATGTACCGTATCTGGAGCGGAGTGTCCCAGAAAAGCCTCTGGAAACTGTCCAGCTACAGGTTGGCGTTACCAACAAACCTGTCACTTTGACCCAAAGTGACTCAGCTCCATCCTCTGGTAATTACGTCGCAACACAGAATGGCAATTTGTACCGATCTCAGTCATTTGGTGCAGAGCCAAACTCAATGCCACAAGCTCCCACACGCACGACCAGTAGCAGGGATGCCGTCCAGCGTGGTCTCAGTGTTTGGCAACAGTTTGGTGTGCCAGAGGAGCCAGTAACTGAAGGTCTTACTTTTAGTACACCCCCCTCTGTAGCTATGATTCCCAGCCACCACAGCCTCCCCCAGTTCCCTCATCGCCACAGCGCCTCCCAACAAGAAATAGAGCAATCTATTGAAACCCTTAATCTTCTTATGTTGGACCTCGAACCAGGCTGTTTGCCTGTGCCAAAATCCCAAAGTGCTCCAGTGCGGGAAAACAGTGTTGTAGTGACCACGCAGCCGTCCTTCTCCCAGACCCAAACCAGGCCCTCCTACCAGGCAGATACTGCCATTCATACCCACTTTTCTGGTCCCATGCCGAGCCTGGCTGGCCATTCGTCACCAGGGAAACCAAGTACACCAGAGCCCACACCTGTCCAGGGATCTCTGAGTTACACACCTGAAATCGCCGGAACTAGTCCTTCCTCACAAGCCTCCACTGCTGGTCACATCCAGGTTAAGCCCATTAACATCTACCCAGCAAGCACACTGTCCCAGACTGCAGACGTCTCTGAGCCCCAGAGAAGCCCCAGTGCTGCCTCAGCATCTCCACAGCCAAGAGATAGTGAGCCAGAAGAAGTCTTCAATGTCGAGGGTCTGGTGGCCCAAAGAGTGGCTGGTAAGAGCTAACATGAAGTTGTCTCATCCTGATATGTGGCTTCATTTGACCTTTTTATTGACAGCAGGTTGAACCTTCATTTGTATTTTTTTTTATCTCAGATTTTTTTGTGATTTTGTAGTTGCTTGGGGCAGCAGAGATTTTAAAAAGCCTTTTAAGACACTGCGCTGATCACTGCTCCCACCTGTCAAAGTCAAAGGTATTGGCCTTGACTTACAGTGCATCCAGCAAAGAAGAAATGTGGAGTGGAGTGGCAGGGTCTGTGGAAAGATTTGATTTAAGCTGAAAACTCTTAAAGTTATCCGCAAAATTCTTTAAGATCACAAAAGTACATTTGACATGGCTACTGGAAAACAGGTTTAATTATCATTGGTAAGGTTTGTGTTAGGAAAACTGGCAGGTAGCGTATGTGACCAGCTGACGCCTTTGCTTACAAAAAAGGGAAACCACACTATTTAATTTTACATAAAGTGATTAGACTGACAGTGCCACAGTTACAGTATGTCATGAAGGTGTGTAATTCCCATTTGACACACACTTTATGAAGTCTCTTTCTGTTGGGCCAGGTGCATGTAATGTTAGTTCTTGTGGTAGCAAATGTAGGACAGAATATTTACTGAACAGTATTTTATTGACATCCACAATATACTCACGCACAAAGTTATGGGAAACGCTGCTCTGTCCTTATCTCATTTCCTGAGTGTCACCTCATCAGTCCCTACCACTCAGCCTCCAACAGGAAGTTTTCTTTTTGCTGTAGCAGGTTGACTGTCCCTGGATAAGCACCTCTGACATCCTGCAGATCAGCAAGAAATGATACAAAGTCAGCTTAAGCAGTGTGATAGCTGAGCTCTTAGATAATAATTGCCAGAAAGATTTTCTAGAATCAACAGTACGATTCATGTCACTTTTCCATTGTTCATATGCTGTCATACATTACAACCTACTGAGTCCTGGAATCACAAAATTAGGATTTTCATTTCTACCTTCTATATCATAGAAATCCTCCATTTGTCATGACTTGTATGGAGACAGTAAAGACAAAAGCGTTTTACTTTACATTCATCACAGGTGAAAACCATCTTTTATAAGCAGTACATTTAAAATAGAAGTTATCTTATCGTTCTCTTGTTTTTGTCATAGACCAAACCTCATCTTTCTCATATCTCCTTCCCTAGTTTGTCATCTTCATTCTCCTTTCTCTCATCGTTCATCTGTTTACCCAGAGTACTCGGCTCGTGTCCAAAGAGTCATCCCCAGCATGACATCTTCTCAGTCTGAGCACCGCCGTTCTCACTCTCTCTCTGGTTGGTTCTCCCATCCTGTCTAAAGTAAACACTTGAAAAAAGGGAGAGGTCCTTTTTTCAAGTGTTTCTTTAATCCAAGTTCAAGTCTGTATCTGCTTTGCCTTTGAGTGTGGAAGGCTTTTGTTTGCATTCTACTGGTTTAACTTCCTCTTTCTCTCTTTAATACTTAACACATTTTTTCTCTGTCATTGAGTTTGTAGAGCAGCAGCAGCTTTATCATCAAACTAACAACTGATTCCTCTCTGCATACATACTCACCCTTCACTCCTATTTGTTCTGAGTTGAAGTCTTCTACCTCAAGGTTAGAGAACTACCTCATCTGTAGCGTAGAAAAAAGCCCCAGTTGGATAATGTTAAAGTTTCACGAGAACGAGACAGGAGAAGCACAAAGGAGGCTCTGTCCGTTGCCAGAAGAGTGCATGTCACAAGATCCATTATGCCAAACTCAGGGAACAATACCAGGGCCAGGATACACTGGCCTCATTCAAAGCTGCTTTTTTCACTCACACTATTTTGAAGATTTACAAAGCCAGACAAAGGACACTCAATCTAGGAGAGAGATCGCAGTCCTAGTTGGAAACATCACTAAAGCTGTATAAATCTGCTGGGAGCCAGTGACCACAATGCAGACAGGATTGTTCTGTTTAGGGCCCGAGGGTGTCAGGGGCCAGTCTGACGTCTTTACCACAAACATTAATATCCCCGGAGTGATGCAACATAGTGTAAAAGTCAAGTGTTTCAAAGTACATCGTGGATTGTTGAGTTGAAATGAGGTCATATTTGCTGTCATGGTGATGTCAATACCCTACAAGTAGTTTTCACACATATCACATCATTTGGGCAGCACAGTGGGTTGGTGCTTAACACTGTTGTCTCACAGCAAGAAGGTCCTGGGTTCAAATCCAAGTCCTTTCTGTGTGGACTTTGCCTGTTCCTCCCACCATCAAAGACACGTATGTTAGGGTCAATACTCCTGTGAGTGCCCCTGACCAAGGCACTGTACTGCAGCAGCCCACTGCTCCTAGTGTTTGTAGTTACGGTTAAAGAGGCCATATTATGCTCATTTTTTGGGTTCATATTTTATTCTTGGTTACTACTAGAGCAGGTTTACATGCTTTGATGCTCAAAAAACTCATTTGTTTTCTCATACATGCTGTTTTAGCTCATGCCCCGCCTCTAAAGGCTTACTCTGCTCTGATTGGCCAGTTCAAAAACGCACCTTCCAGATGAACCTATAGAGTAGCCCAGCACACTGTGACACACTAGTGGTCTGAGATTAAAAAAAAAAAAAAAACTGATGAGAACGGAGCGTTCAGAGCCGTTAGAAACAGCCCACAGGGATTACTGCTGCATACCTTTACCTCATTATTTCAAACTTTGGCATCATTTAAAATGGCAATCTGACTTTGTAACATTGTTTATAGGGTAAAAGAGACAGAAAAGCATAATACGACCCCTTTAACTATGAATAGGACGGGTCAAATGCAGGATCAATTTCCCCAAAGGGATTAATAAAGTTATTTCTTCATCAGTCTGGATGAACCTCACCTCATGCTTGCATATGAACCACTGAGGGTTTGAAGGATGCTTCCCTCATATCCAGTCACGATGTTATCAATCATTCTTTTACTAATGGAATGTTCCAAAAAGGTGTTTTTCAGCATTTCACAACTTGACTAGTCTTTTCTTGCCCATTTTTGAGTTTGTTTGGAACATGTTACTGGCATCAAATTCACAATAAGCATAAAGGTACAATCACTAATAGTGTTAATGAGGTAAAACATTATAATTATTTTTACTTTTCAAAAAGTGCATGTCAAAATTGGTGAGCAAATGATCACATTTTGTTTCATGTTTTATAAAATGTTCTGACTTTAGGGTTAAATCGAAGTTGGATTCGAAGTTCTATAGAGAAATCATGAATACAATTTTCTTATTGAGCTCAACTTACCTTGCCAGGCATGCAGTCCCTTCACTCTCGCCTTAGTTACCCTCGCTGATTTGCAGGTTTGTGCACAGGGAGGTGGTAGTTCCCCTTCTGTTTAAAAAGAACAAAAAAAGGATCAGTTAGCCCGTTTATGTTTTTGGATTCAGCTCCGTGCTTATCCACACAATGACTGGATTTTAAATAGCTTAAAAATGTCGGCCCTTGAGAATCTCTAGCCATCCCAGCTGGAAACCATTAGCCGTCGCCAGGGCGACAGCGCTGTGTTTGACAGTACTCGGCTGTAGAGTGGTGCATCATGGGTACATCTGGTTCTCAGTGTCCTTTCCTGGTGTGATGGTGGGTGTGCTTCTGTTTGGGGGTGTGGACTACATGCTTTTCAAAGCTGTCAGTTCCAAGATTTTCCAACCAAGACCCTGCCAGACCCGAGCTGTTTGAAGCTGGACGTAAATCAAGCATCTCAACAGATGGTTTGATTTACACCTGTTTATCGTTTCTTCATTTTTATAAGTAAAAACAATACATGGAATTAATTGATGTATTAACTATGACCTAATGATGATAATAGAGAACACAGATGCTGGAAAGGTAACAAATCCTTTAACACCTCAGATTTTTTTACTGATGTCATTTTACACTTCAGATGTTCGCAGCTGCTATCGTTAACGTTTCCCCACAGATATTTGGCCTGGATTTGCTCTTCTACTTCAAAGTAAAGCCGAGTGAAAGAGATATTAATATTTTCACAATTTCCATACCAGACAGGCTCATCAGTCAGGGTGTGTCTACGTTTTTTTCCATGTATGGAGAGGTATGTCTGCCTTAAGTCACATTTTAAGGTCACTATCAGCTTGTGTTTGTTTTCTGTTTTGGCTAAGACATTTTCTAATGAAAGAAAGATGAGCTCTAAGAACTACACAACAAGACAGTGCCAGGTCCATCAAACATAGTATTCATCCAACTACTTCAGTTACAAAATGCAAAACATCTACAAAGTAGCACTCTCACAAGATGAGGTACTTTAGCACAAACAACACCTTATAATTTATGATCCCGTATTTCTCCTCTTATTTCTTAAACCTACTTATTTTCCCATTTACCTTCATCTTGTTCCAGCGTGCAGGGCAGCCAGTGTTCGTCTTTCACAGCGGCTTTTCTGCTTTGGCCGCTGTGCCTCCTCGACCCACCAGTCAATAGCGTACACTGTTAGCCTAAAGCTCTTAACTCAAACCCTGTTTGTTTTATGCTGATAGCTTTCTCTTTCTTTTTTTTTACCTCTCACAGTTCAAACCAGATTAACTAATATGAGCTTACTGACTGCTTTGAGCTTCAGCCAGATCTGGCCACATTGACACATTAGATAACCAACTGTTCCCCCTGGCATTCCAAAAAATAGTTACTTGTTATGGTTCCGGCTAATGCTAAAAGGGATTAACATCACTTTATGTAGCATTCTTTCAAGGTTTTGTTGGAAGTTTGTGTGTATTTGTTGTTGGTGGTGATGAAATGCATGGAGAGTTTTTGGTTTAATTCTTTCCACTTAATTGGCTTCAGTTTGATCAGCATTTTGCGCTTAATTAACCGTGTGTGTGTGTGTGTGTGTGTGTGTGTGTGTGTGCCCGCACACGCGCATGTGAAAGTGTTAAGAACCACAGCCTTCTGTGAACTGTTTGCAGTGTTTGATTGTCTGCACAAATGCA
>JAQLOL010000005.1:24577828-24591704 GCA_029783665.1 Naso thynnoides | reverse complement strand
TGACACATCCAAGAGCAAAGGGCAAACGCATACACAACAACACACACACACACACACACACACACACACTGTGAATACAAAACAAATGGCTCATTTAAACAAGGTAGCTTACTTAAAGGTATGCTTTCATCATCTTTCATGCAAAGTAGCCCTGTGAATTAAAATGGAGTTGGCATGGCTGCTGCCTTCTTACGAGAAAGTCAACAAACTCAAGAGCTCTGGTTTAAATCTCAGAGCTGGCAGGGCACTCAGTCGCCTCCTCTCCACCTCCTTCTCCTCCCAGACTGCATGTTCACTGCTTGCCTCATGAAGTTTGGTCATGGCACTTGTTTTCTTAGTGCTGCAAACCTCCAATAGCACTGGCATATGAGAAGACTTGTGCTGCTGTTTTCCCCTCCACTACCTGTTCTCCTCTTACTTGATCTGTTTTGCCAGAGGTGTCTCTCTTCGTTAAGGGCTAATGCCCTGAGAAAGAGAAACGCACACAGCTGGCCTCTCCCACCTTCTGTGAACCCCTCACCACACGTTAGGATACAGGCCTTGTGTCTATTGCCAATCTACAATGTGGCTGGCTGTGCAGTGTTGAGCTGTGCGGTGGACCACGCCTGTGTAGCCTGATTTACACTCCTTTCTTCCTGGGCAGCCACTAGACAGCAGCCAGCTCCTGGAGGGACCAACGGCGGCTTCAGCTAAGGGGCCAAGCCCAGGGCCCATTTGGTTTTGGTTTCCTTTCGCCTGCCACTGTGCCACACCTAGCATGAGTTGGGCTAAATGAGACCAGTGTGTAGATTCAAAGATTGGATTTAAACTGAAACCAATAAAAGGCAAGGCTGTACAAACGGCTCTTTAGCCACTAGCAGGTCATATGTCTGTCTATCTGTCAATTTATTCATGGTGTACCTGACCCACCCTGTCTCTAACTCATTTGTGCATAAATTCTTTGTGCACGCTATCGCACCGGTGCATTAGAGTCAGGGGCCATGGTTTTGGGGCGGACGCTAGCATTCATTCCTTGCACCCATTTTACCTCTTCAGTAATGGGCAAAAAGATGTGCAGAGCGAACATTCCTTCCAGTGTACCTCCACTCTTCCATCCTTGAGTTCCCCTTAAGGGGAGAGACCTGCAGACTGTGTCCAAATGTCGTCTGAGCTCTGTTCTGAGTGCAAATGACCCTGCAAGTCTGCATTCTTAAAACCAATGGGAATGTCTATGTCTGTTACATGTGAAGGGAAACTTACAGAATGAGAGGCAGTGATAAGGACAAGCAGCCAGAAGAACTCAAGACAATGCAAAAGTCTGGTTTAAATTAGCAACCAAAAAAAGTGCTATTCCCCCAAACACAGGGTGCTCAGTCAAACATAAGGATATCAGTGTATGTCACACACAACATAAATGTATGATAGGACACAGACATACATACTGCACAGCACAGTTTAAAATCACATGGTGATGTCTAATTAGGGATGGGCATGATTAATTGATGACAAATGATTGATTGTTGAGGATTTTGTTGATCAAATCTTCTTTCTTTAAATCAAATGTAACGTAACGTAAATACAGATCGTGTTGCATAGTGTAAGTCTTCAAGTGATGCAGTGAATTCCACTATGTGGCAGCGATGAGACATCTTACCAGCGTGGGGCAATGCCTTTCTTCAGGAGACAGAGAAAATGGAAACAACGTTACCCAGCTGCTGACGAGCTGCTTTCATGGCTGCCGCAGGTATCAAACGTAAACATGAAGATGTCAAGGCAAAGTTTGGTGTGAAACTAGAAAATGACAAAGTTCATTGAAAACACTGTGAAGCTGTGTATGAGCACAACACGACAACAACCCCAATGAAGTACAACTTGAACAACGTAATGTTACATTCAACCCTGGTTAACGTCGATGCGTCCTCCTCTCAACCTGCCATCACCTCAGTCTGAGCACAGAGGAGCCGCGATGCACAACAGTAAATGATTTTCTTTGATTAGGTCATGATTGTTTGACATGATTTTTGTGTGAAATGTTCCTAAGAGGCTCAGTCATGTTAAACTGCGACAGAAGCTTGTGCTCGGCTTCTTTTGTGCTACGTTTGCTATCTATGTATACGTATGTTATCTTTTTGTTAAACAGTTGAACTTAAACTGCCTCGTCTAAGAGGATTGTTGTCAGACAAGACTTCTTCTCAAAATAAGATTTAATTGAGGAAAATATGATGTATTTTTCCATTTCTGTTGTTGACTTTCAATATTAAAAAAAAAAAATATTAATTGATAATTGATGGTGAACTTTTCCAATAACCGATCAAGGAAAGTTCTTCAAATGCCAATCCCTAATGCTTGTTTTGTCCAGCCAACAGTATTCACTTCAACAAAATATTCAATTTACAATTATTGATCAAGGGAAAAGCATCAAATCTTTGCAATGCAATGATTTTTTTCATATTCCCTATTAAATGAATCAATATTTCTGTCTATAGGTAAGAGTGCTAAATGTAATTCAACACTCGTGGAGTACATATAAATAAGGTGACAAGTCTTTTGTATTTTATTAGATTTATTATTATTTATTTGGATTTAAAAACAAAATTAAACCTGGAATCCAAACCTACATCATTTAAGCATTCTTGATGTCCTGTTTTAGAGAAAACAAGGGAATATCTGCTGCAGTTACTTCAAAATATCATGTTAATCATAGAAATGAAAGATGTTCCCTGTAGAGGTTACAAAGATAATGCTAAGAGTTCTTTAAGGTTCTGACACTGTAGAAATCAGTCTATCAAGAGTGGTACATTTTATTATGTATTTCAGTATATGCTTGTTTTTTGTCAGTCCTGCAGGGAAAAATCTCACATCCACTAATAATAATAATCTCTTCCACCTTTTAGTTACCATGGTGATTTACCATATTGTGATTCATCATATTGATTAAAGTCAACTTGAGGACTTGTCACACTGGCGGTTCTCCAACTTAAACTGAAAGCAGATCACTTTCATTGCACAGAAACTAAAAACACCCCAGCTGACACGTTTAAGAACAATCAGTCTGCAGCTAGTACATTGTTCCATTTCTTTCTAGTTTGACAGCCAACCACATTATATAGACACACAAGCTCAAATACACTTGAAAGTACTTGAATAGAGCAAATACATGCAGATATTTGTCAGAGAATGCAGAGCATTAAAAAAACAAAAAAACAACGGTCTGACAGATGGTTGAAGCTGCATCAAACTCTTCCACGAAGTGTGCTCATTTTGACGTGATGGTCCCTTAAAGTGCAGCAGTGATCACTGAATGACCAGTGGGCTAAAGGGATAATCAGAAAAGGTTTCTCACAACGACATGGGGAAGGCATGGCTCTGTTTCAAGGCCCGTGTTTAACTTTACTGTGACCATGTTTACTCTTGGTGTCTAACTGTCATTGCCAGTCAGAGAGAGATTAACTGAAAATCAAGGACGTGGCATTCGGTCATGAGAATCCTACAAGGCCAGTTTTCTTTTGTACGTTGTTATGTTTTCATTTGAATGCATTTCAGACTTTAACTGTGTCCAAATTCATAGACCGCATACTCCGAAGACCGCAGCCAACTGAGGCCTACAGAGGCCACACCTTCGAGGGTCTTTATGGGCCAAATCAATTTAAAATAAGACAGTCTGGTCTACAGAGCATTTTCTGTTTTCCTCACCAGCTGCTCCTCCCTTCAAGACGCTCCACTCCTGTCATCTAGCAACCATGACAACTGCAGTAAAGATGTGTGCATGTAAAGACAAAGATACAAAATTTTAAAAAACATTTACTTTTAGTTCCTGCCACACCTTCTTCCATCATGTTAACCTGAAAAAAATCTTGGGATATGCTGGGCTGTGAAGGGTCAAACAGGTGAATCCTTCATGGCCCAACATATCCCAAGATTCATTGTGCATGGGTGACATGATTTGTCAGCAACTTTTGACGGCTACATTTGAAGGAGCTGAAGACACGGGACGACCTTTGTCCACTGCTGTGGACAAACGATGTAGCCCCTAAGTTGGGACACAGCTTAAAGAACCTGAAAAGAGTGTAAGCCAAACATAAACTGACAGGTTTAATTAGAATCAGTAAACAGACATGGAAAATGGAAATAACATCAAAGATACCTGGAATGTAGTAATCTTATTAAAAATTGAACAGGGAGTTCAGAGTACCCTTAACACTTTGGAAAATAGTAATTCAAGTATATATGATTAGAAAGAAATTGCAAATGAATTCAATAATTTTTGCGTAAATGGGGGGACCAATTTTAGCAAGTGATATTATTGAACCAACAAATATGGAGTGTGTGAAGAAACTGGTGAGTAATTTAATATGCCATTTCTCTCAAGTGTTGGAAATAGTTGAGAAAAGTATATGTAAAGGGTCCACAGATTACAATGAAATGGATATGGCATTACTAAAAAAAATAATTGAGACATTGTTAACTCTCTGACAGTCTTTCTTTTAAAACGGGGACGTTTCCAGAGCAAATGAAACTTGTTAAAGTGATTCTTCTGTAAAAACAGGCGATGAACATTTGAGAGCAGCAGAAAGAGAAATGAAATTAGTTCCAGTGTTTATGTTGTTTTTGAACATCGGTGTTTGTGCCCTACTCTTTGTTTCAAAGTGTGTGTTTATCTACCAACGGCTGTTGAGGCCTAAGTACAAACTTACATTTGTAGTAGTTACTCATCATTCATAATTGAATTTGGTAACATGTAAAACCACCTATAACCGTAATAAAACTGTAAAAAAAAAAAAAAAAGAGAAAAAGAAAAGAAAAGGTTGCTAGCTGCCTTCTAGCTCCATGTAAGTTACCTTTTCTCTCTTCTCATGAAACTCAATCAATCAATCAATCAATCAAACTTACAGCGGGGCATAAAATTCAACAGCGGGGGAGCCTCACTGTAAAATGAATATAGGGAAACTCTGAGTTAAGAAGTGATTTGACGTAAGCAAATGATCCTTAAATGCAAGCAAAACAAAGTTTATTATTTTTGGAAACTGTGCCGCAAGTGCAGAGGTTAAATTATGGATAAACGAGGTTAAACCGGAAAGGGTGAATAAAATAGATTTCTGGGTGTTGTACTGGATCATAAATTCTGTTGGAAAATACATATCAATTACAAGGAGTCAAAAATGTAAAAATCAGTATCTATTCTATATAAAGCTAAAGATCTGTAAAATCAGCAAGTCTGGTATGTTTTACAATGCTCAGTTGTTCTTGTACATGCACATTACATGGTTTAGTCACGTGGGGCCATGCACACAAAACCCATCAGTCAGTGTTCATATAAAAAAAGAAAAGAACTACAAGAATTATAACTAAATCAGATTACAATTATCAATACAGTGATAAAACACCAACTAACTTCTTTTCTCACAAAACTACGGATACTAAAATTTCACATGTAGTTGATTGTAAGATTGGACAAATAGTGTATAATGTACATAATAATTTGTTACCAGACAGTGCTTTAATTATGTTTGCTGACAAAATAATGAACAAACAAACAAACAAAAGAACTTAAGGGAAAATTTATGTTTAAAAATATTACGGGCACAGACAAATATAAATAAATAAATGTATTTCAATTAAAGGAATGTATGGATCTTGATTAGGATTTTAAAATGCATGATACATTTCAGCAATTTAAGAGACTGTGGAAGAGTAAATTAATAAACAAATACTAGATTTTTTTCCTTTTTTCCCTTTTTTTTACTTAATTTAAATTGTGTGAGATGTTGTAAATGCAATGGCAAGTGCAGTGTGTGTGTATGTGTGTGAATGTGTGTGTGTGTGTGTGTGTGTGTGTGTGTGTGTGTGTGTGTTTATGTGTGTGTGTGTGTTAGCTCCTCCATGAACCTCAAGTGAAAGTGAGCAGTGCAGTGGCACGACTGCTGCCAGTGGGACTGTGAGTTAATCTGTAGTCTGACAGCTTCTGTCGTCCCCTGAGAGATCTGCTGCTCTGGATTGGATATATTTTCAGACTGTGTTCATGTTTGCTCAAACAAATGTTTTTCAGTCAGCTGACCTCAAAGATTTAGAGGTATTCTAGCAAAAACAAAGTCACTGGTTAAAAGTACAACAAGCGAAAACGGGGTGTCCAGTAGCTCTGAAATCAGCGTCAATTTCATTCATTTCTTCCACTTTTTTTTTTTTTTAAAGCATCTTTGGAGGGACAGTTCACCCAAAATACAGCGCTGCACATTTTTCTACCACCTAACAGTGCTTTTTGTTCATGAAGATTGTGGTGATGCAAGTTTCCAAGTTTAGGAGACACCAGACAGAGATGTCATTTTTCTCTCTCGACAATAATGAAACAAGAAGACACCAAGTTTATGGTGCTCAAAAGCGCCAAAATAACGCATTAGAAAACTTCACAGTAGTGCCACTTTTCAGAGATCATGACTTGGTAGCGGATTATTCATAGATCTCGTTGTGAGAATTTTTATGCACAGCAGAAACTACTTTATTTCTGCCAAAGTACACCCACCAGCTGAAACACCATGCATCTGCTGATAGCTCGCCGCTGATTTCACACTGTCACCATCTGGGCCGCAAGTCCATGAGTAGATGCACACTTCCTACTGCACGAGGATGGGATTAGCTGTAGTTCAAAGAGAAAATAGTTGATAAATGAAACTGCTCACAGCAGGTCTGTGTAATATCTTGGTTAACTTCCCCCCCTATATTCCACCAGATGTGCGTTTGGTGCGTCTCCGCTCCACCACGGCAGCGGTGCTGATACGTTTCACTTCAGTCGATGTGTGAGCTTCCACTGGCTGCAGCTATGTTGCGTTTGCGTTGAAGCTCCGGTGATATGGGCCCTCCTCAGCAAATATGCATGGCTTCTATTTTTGCCGGATGATGAAGCCCAATGCAGCAATTCAGCACAGAGCAGCTTGAGCGTGACAGGAAGTTAGACACAGATACAACATTAAAACATAATAAAACAAAATAAAACACTCTGTCTTGACGCCAGATTAAATTTCATTTATGTGCAGATCCAGGCCTGAAGTCAACAGATAAGATGTTTTAAGAGACAGCCGTTGCACGTGAATCTGTAATTATCACAAAATCTTGTAGTCTGGCAACTCCAGCTGTCCAGCCGTGCTGTGCTCTGTTTGTTGGCAGATGGCGGAGCATGGAGCAAATTTTTCTAAGTGCCACAACTTGAGCGCCATGTCAATCTATTACACTGAAAGAAGGCAGATCTTTCTCAGGTCGATATCTTCAATACTCGGCAACTCCCACCTAAACAATCTAAGTGGAGAAACAGCACTTCAGGCAAGAGAAAATACATGTTCTGATTCTGGGTTGAACTGATCCTTTAAAAGCAAAAAACTTCAACATTTGTCATAGTTGGAATTAGACCACTTCGATAAAAATTTAATGAACATGTAAACAGTCAGTTGTTGCTTGTTGGTCTCATGTTTGTTACCTCTAGCTTATTGTAAAGTGAGGAGTGAGTGCCACCGAGCACTGTACACAGTGGATTTGATGCTCTGCTTGCTTGAGTCAGCAAAGGCTGTTCTATTTAAAGCTCCTGCTCTGTGACCCTTTGTAAAGCCAAAGCCTTGGCAGCCTGCCCAACACACAAGACATAGAAGGGAAAGTAGTTGTCTTAAGGAGGAAAGCACAACACAGGAGGTATGTTGTGCTTGAGTGCCATACCACTGGAACAGAGAAGTTTGATTCTAAAAATATTCACCTCCCACCACAGTCACACTCTCAACATGTAAGAGCCTTTGCCTGCTGCGGAAGACCTAACAGCTTGAAGGCAATTACTGCAAAATTGCTCTTATTTTCTCTAAGTCTTCATAATTTCCAGTCAACTTGTAATTCATCAGTTCATGTGTGTTTGCATCAAGTGAGCTGGCGGAGGAAGCGGGTACCGCCCTGCTGATATTTAAAGCCTGAAGGATTCCAGGTAGGCCCTGAAACTTTGCTTACTCGACCGTGCCAAACATTTACCAAAAGTCTCTGCCTGACACCTGTGACCAAGTCATGCGAAAGCAATTAGTGTAAGTCAAACACAGACATTTCATGTGTAATTTAGGCCACCCAAACCCCTCAGTTATACAAGCATAAGCTGTAAAACCATTACAAGACAATTAAAAATCACTCAGAGTAAATGCAGATTTTTTTTTTACCTAACCAGCATTAGAGGGCCTTGAAGGAGTGCACTTTAGAAGTGCTGCATATTGTGCCTTTAGTGCTCGCAGACCGTATGGCTCTTAACTGTATCAAGTGTGACTGAGACTCTTTGGATACATGTCAACTATGTAACACACTGTATCTATAATTGTCACATCTCACATTGTTCGCTGAAATGGATGTGTGTGACAATGGTTTGACCCCATCTAGCCTCATACAGGTGGTTTGCATTTGGAGAGGAATCTATTTATAGGCTGGGTAAATATGAGCCAGGTGTTGTCAGAAAGCCAGGGCAAAGCTGGCCGGCTCTCTGGTGTCATGAGCAGCATACTTGGAATACACAGGCAAGACATGGTCAGCCATGCCAGCTGAGAAAAAGGCTTGAATGAAGAGTTAGGGAGGCAGTCACGCTAACTGATTTGAGCAACCAACCAAATCATGAAAAAGGAAAATGAAAAGAAATTGTCTTTGGACTAAGTATGACTGCCACAACATTTTCTGTGCAAGGGCAGTGCATTTAAAGAAAATGCCAAAAAAAAAACCAAACCAGTGAGAGCATCAGTATTTCAGCATTAGCTAATGCTAATGCTAGCACAAGTGAATGGATTTCTCAATAGCCACTGCCAAACTGATTAAAACTCCACAATGCAAGTCTGATATGATGACAGTCTGTGAATTCTAGTGTTCGTAGCGTGATTAGCGCCCTGGAACAAGTCTTATCTGCGTACTGTTTTCAATAACTACGGCTATATTTCCTTGTTTTTGTGTTACATCCACGTTTGTAACTTTCTCTGGTCTAGATGGCATCCAGTCGCAGTGCTCTGCGGTGCTCTCAGCCTCACCTGTGCGATGTCGTGGGCTGGGCGGAACGCACCCACTCCCCACCCAGAAACGACCCGAAGAAACCAAAACCTCAAAGTCAGGCGGAGGGGATTGTGCCTCCAGACACAGTCACCGCCAAACATATACAGGGGTCCAGAAGTGATGTTTGAGCAGCATTACTTTTGTATATGTCTACATTTGATTTTTCAGTAAAATCCTACTGACTCCACCTTTAAGAAGTCAAACTACAGCTGAATTTCTTAAACTTTTGACTCTGGTTACAGTCAAGATACGCTTAGCAGCAACATGAAGTACACAAATTCAGCAGCTCATACTGTATGTCATTATGAAATTACACTGCCATCTACGGGACTGGCATGCATACTACAGGGCTTTAGTTGTTCATGTAAATGCTGATTTGTTTTTGGCAAAGGAAAGACTTCTGTTTTCAGTAGGTGCTGCTCTTGTCTAACTTGGCTAAATTTTCTATTTTCTTGTGTAATTAGTGGATTAGTAACAGCTGTGTTGCCAGCGTTGCATTTTAGTGAATCAGCCAACTGAGAAAGTGAGCTACAGAGCTGTGTGCAGCTAAAAAGCTTCATGACTTCACCCCATCAAGCCTCCATTCTTCAAAGGTGAAAAGGTTCATAGGCTGCACCGGCCCAACACCATTAGCGGCTGCACCCAGTCAACGTGATATGATTGGCTAAAAATTTAAACATTGGGCGACATTCAGATGGAAACATGAAGACATGAAACCATGGATCCATCCTGCCTTGTATCAGCGGCTCAGGCTGGTGGTGGTGGTGGTGTGATGGTGTGGGGGACATTTTCTTGGCACACTTTGGGCCCCTTAGTACCACCTGAGCATCGTTTAAACACCACAGCCTACCTGAGTATTGTTGCTGACCGTGTCCTTCCCTTTATGACCACAGTGTGCCATCTTCTGATGGCTACTTTCAGCAGAACAACACATCGTGTCACAAAGCTCAAATCATCTCAAACTGGTTTCTTGAACATGACAGTGAGTTCACTGAACTCCAGTGACCTCCACAGTCACCAGATCTCAATCAACACTACCATTACTACGTTTTTGTTTTAAAAGCTAAGGAATAGACAGAGATCTTTTTAGAATGAAAACGTAGTTGCCTGGAAGTAAACGTCAAGAAGTGCAGATGGGTTAACTGAGAGCAACAAGAGCTGAGGACAACGCCGATATGCCTGTAGTTTAGTCAAGGAAGGCTTGTAAAATACGACTCCTTTCAGTGTTTGGTGATTCAGGTCCAAATTTTCTGTAATCTTGTGGTCTATCATCAAAACATATCACCTACAAGATAAAGCTGCCCCCCCCGCGGCGTCGAATATACCGCTGGACACCCCGTCCAGATTAGTCCCCCACCTCTACCCCCAACAGATAAACCTTGAAGAACACTAAATGAAGCTTATTTTCAAGTTTTAAATCAGGAAGAAGGAGAAGTAAACCACAAATCAAACAAAGATTTGCACTTTTTTAATGTAACATATTGATAGCAGTATGTGTAAATACAGGTAAAACATTGTCTGAAAACATTTATTGATAAGATCTGGATTTTGTGTGCCCTGTGCGCAACATTCACGTCCTTGGCCAGTCACATACCTCTTTGTGTGATGAACTGCACTACTTGTAGTTGTTTTTAATCATTTTAGAGATGTCTGATAGTGCTACAGATTTTTCGGCTTGTGCTATAAAAATGTCAACCTTTGTAGCACCGGTGCTACAGTATGTACAAAAAAAGGTTAATGTCCAGCCCTGTTTCCTCTTGTCTACATCTAACTTAAACTCAATATGGATTTCCTGTATTACAAAGAAGTCTGCATACCGAGAAAAGAGCATCAAAGCTGCATTTTCTTTTGAAAGGTGGATTACAAATCAGATGTGTTATTCCAGGTAAAAGCTGCCAAGTTCAAGCTTTAGTAGACATACTCCAAACAGACTTAGAGAACTGGCTACCTTTGATCCAAGGAAATAAAGGCAACTGCTCGCTGACCACAGATGCCATCCAGTTGGCCGTCCTCTGGCAACACTCTTTCCCAACTCTTCATGGCCGCCAACCCACAGGGCTCTGCCTACTTCCATTCTCCACTCCATCACGTTAAAATCTGATCCTTTGAGTCTTGATTCAAAACACGTATTGGTCAGTAGTCTGGGTTTTGGTCCACCACAATCAAACCCAATCCCTCTCCTGCTGGTGTTTTGCCCCAGTGGTAGACAGGAACAGGAAAAGACAGACAAAAGTCAAAAATGAAATGTTAAAAAAACGCATATGTTAACTCCAAGCCACTTTTCAAGATTTTCTCTTCAGCTCCTCAAGAACAGATCCTGGAGCGGGAAGTGACTGCACATGCAACATTCTCTCTGTTGTTTTCTTTTACAAACCACATGTCTGATCTCCATCCATGATGGCAAAAAATCCATTTCATATTTTTAAAGTGCTGCTGTTCTTGTTTTTTTAGGTTAGATATCTATTTTAAATTCTTGGGAATGTCCCATACTAACAAACTATGTTAAGATGAGGGGCTGAGATTTGGAAAGCAGCACATCTGTCAGTGCCTCTTGGTAGTTCACAGTGTCACAGCTTTCTGAAACACCACACACAGGACTCATGACTTAACTTACAAGGTCTCAGTTTATATCAGTGCTTTGGAAAAAAATTACATGCCGGAACTTTGGACAAATCATCAAGTTATAGTCTATGTTCCAAATTTTCACAGTGAATAAAAGACACTAAGATAATGTTGATTTTCTCAAAATTAATTTACTAAACAAACAAGTCCTACTTTAATTTTTTTGTCTCAGTATTTGAGTATATTTGACTGTCGGAGAGCTGTGTCATCATCAGAATCTGTTCCCGTTTGCGTGCCCACGCCAACTTTAGTTTGTTTGATTTTTATTTATTCATTTGCTTTTCCCTGTTTATCCAACATTGTCGTGACTCACTATGAATTGCAGTCGGTGGGTGTTCATGGACAACGGAGCGGAGCCGAGGAACCTTCATCCCAGGGTTAGCGCGTGGATGTAGCGTTAAAGAGATGTCCCACTTTCACGAGAACAAACAGGCGAGCATCACGTAGTCAGCGAGAAAAGAGAAAGGCGAGTGTCAGGTAGTCACATAGTGCACCCTTATGTAATGAACCGCCAAGAGACACTCTGACACAGACAGGACAGGAAAGGGTACTGGGAGCTTGTGAAATGTCCCAGTATGCTGTAATAAGTCCCAGTACACCAGATCTAGAAGTGGGGTACTGCGTACTGGTGCGTACCAGACAACTTTAAACACTGGTTTTTATGTAAATCTCTAAGCAGTTTTGAATGTGATACAATTATAAAAGGGAAAACAAACTTACGAACAAAAAATAACTGCATACGGTCAGATTAAGTTCTTGCTGACGAAGAATAATAAATATCTGCATAACTTCAAACCTACACTGTGCACATTCATTCGCTCAAAGGTCCAGCTGCATGTTAAGCACAGGCTAAATATCTCAGCATTTCAAATAAATGTTGCACAAGAGTTTTTCATCTTAAGTCCTACAGTGATAGTCATGATTCAGAGATGATGTATGTCATTCTGGGATGAAACCCTTCACAGTGTAACACCAACCTCACACAGAATTGGAAACTTCAGTGTGACTGCATTCCTGACTGCTGTCTAATTTGCTGTTGAAATGCAAGCTACTGCATCTATCAACGCAGACATTCATCAGGTCTGTTTATACATTTGGTGTGGTGCGAGCAGCAGACGAGGAAATGGTAAAAATTCTGTTCATTTAAAAGT
The DNA here is from genome assembly GCA_029783665.1 of Naso thynnoides. Taxonomy (NCBI): domain Eukaryota; kingdom Metazoa; phylum Chordata; class Actinopteri; order Acanthuriformes; family Acanthuridae; genus Naso; species Naso thynnoides. The sequence goes on along the minus strand of JAQLOL010000005.1, from coordinate 24,578,907 downwards.
ATTTTTCTCGTCAAAGTGTTTTCTTGTCAGTGCCCCAGTCAGCTCTGGTTTCCACGGTTTGGCCGCACCAGGTTCAGCTCCACTGCATTTAAGGCGTGCTGGTCTTACGTCTGTGGCATCTGTTGAGGAATGTGATGAATGCTTTCTGTACCATTCTGACAGCGCTATATTTGCATGATTTGCACCCAGACAATCTGCTCCACCCTGATGCTTGGGATTGAGGCTGATGTTTATTCTTAGAAAGACCGGCAGGCGAACATTACTGTATAAAATGCTATTTCAGACTTGTTAAAATTTTATTTGACATGTCCTAAAATACTGAGCATGTAACAATATATAACAAGAAGAAATGTATTCAGCTGGAAAACTGTAAAGCTGTTCTGGAGCTCCAACCATGGAGCATATTTGTAGATGAGTGATGTGCAGCTCTTTTCACATGAGAAGTCAACCGTGCAACTGCTATTACAGGTGCACCACACACACAAGTTTCCAAGCCAAGCTATGTATACGGTTGACAAGAGCAACAGACATACATCATAATATGAACTCATGTTATCTGATGGAAAAATCTAGCTGTAATTCAAGCCTGAATGAATCAACTACAGGACTGAAGGTGTTGCATCAGCATCTGTTGTGTCATGACCTGAACATTTTCATTTGGCTATTTCCAGGCTGGCACAGAAAACGCAGCACACTGCGCCTTAAAAACCAGTGAAGCTGCCAATCTCTGAAGTGAAAAACAATGCATAGTATTTAGAAATACTATCATAAACATACTCATTCTTTGCACTTGGGCTTCTAGGTTTTGATAGCAGGATGATTACTAGTCCATACAGAGAGAGGACCTCTATTCCATTACGTTACTTAGTGTTACATTAATCGGTATGAAAACACCAAACATCACAATCATGGTCCGACGTTTTAAGGTTTTTTTCCTACGTTCTTCTCAAATCTACTTTCCCCATCTAAATTCCTGCGCGCCCTGCCTAGGATGTACTTTTTTTTTTGTCATGGGTCATCTTCACCTCCTGTCGAGGCTCCACAGAGAGCAGCACGGGCCTCACAGGTGAATGTACTAA
>JAQLOL010000005.1:24554846-24577728 GCA_029783665.1 Naso thynnoides | reverse complement strand
CTTTTACAGGAACGTTCTGATCACGTTAACACAGGTACACCTAGATGCTGCGCAGTACAACCACAGAACAGCTCCGCTGGAGCAGCTGGGGTTTAAGGCTTTGCTCAAGGGTGGTGGTAACGAGGGTGGGGCGAGAGGTGCCCTTCACTTTCCCCACCCAGATCAATCCTGCCGGTCCGGGGATTCAAACTGGTGACACTCTGGTCACAAGCTCGCTTCTCCAACCTTCAGACCACATCAGTACACTGGGTTTAAGTATTCTGTTGGCGACCCTGCTTCTGTTTTTGCCGGAGCCCGATCTGTGCAGTCGCTATGCGTTAAACAGGCTTCATCCTGAATCTCTGATGATGCATCTCTAAAACATCCTTTGATAGGTGTTACCTGCCTGTTGAACAAAAAATGTCTTTATGCAGGCATTCTGTTGAAAAATTGTTGGTTCCAGTCCCAAGCTAACATCCCAAAGTTCTTATGTAACATTATGTAACTCTTTCAGAGATGACATCACACAACTCATCGACTTATATTGACTTACTGTCACAGATATTCAGTGTAATAAGATGTAGTATATCTTAAAATATGATGATTAATGAGACGACTTCACGTCTCCATCTGCTCTGCTTGGAAATCAGACATCATGGGAGCAGACGGGGATTTCCCTCTCTCTGCTAAGTCAGTTCCTCGTGCTAATAACAGGACAGTTAGTGAATTAATGACTGAGGAGAGTCCAACAGATACTCCGTCTGGTTTATCATTCAAGTGTTAGGTCTGTACTTTGACTGCTCACCCTAAGCTACTTTTCCAACACGTTGCCTTTTAGTAATGAAGAGAAGGGAAAAAGGGGGTTATTAGTGGTTGTAAGGATACTGTGTTGGGAATTCTTCGCCATGCTTTGGGATTCTATGGTCTCCCCATAAGAACATTCCTGTGAGAAGTCCCCCAATATGCCAACCACATGGGCACTTTTGGCCCTGTCCAGCATGCATGCACACTTAATGGAAGCCTTGTGTCTGGACGCCAGGCTGAACTGGCACTTCCTGCCTTACAAACGCATGCACTCTTCCCTTTGATGCCTGTATAGAACATACGCGCTTTAAGGGCATTTAGGTACATTAAAGACAAACATCTTAGAAACGTGTATGTTTAAGGAGGCTCTGTATTTTGACTCCTGACTCATTTAGTGTTTGATTATCGATTGTACTTAAAACTCTGTAACTATCACAATGGAACCAAAATCAATAATATTCTGGAATTGCCAGGAAAATTTCTCTATTCCGTTCTTTGTCTCACCAATAGCGTCCCTGTTAATTGTAGGCCTCATAAATGCCATTGCAATGTATTTGATGCAATATAAAACTGTTTGTGGCTAAGTTACTTTACTACATAATAACTATAATAGAAAAATATGGTACGGCTGTCCAGCTTTAAGGGAGATTTGTTGGATCACTGGTCCCATAGGGCCGAACCTCAAAGCAAAAAATGGGGACCAGCTGAGCAAATATACCACAGAAATGATGTCACGTTTCGCTGCGACTGGTCATTAGGGGGCAAATGGAAACACGATGCAGGTTTCTTGTAAAAACACTGCAGAAAAGGATCAGACTCCCACAGCCTGACTTTTCTGTTTGTTCTGCAGCATTAATGTATGCAGAGTTTATAAAGCTGGCAGGAAAAGGCTTGGCAGTCGAGAGGAAGAAGAGAAGAGGAAGAATAGCGGGCTGCAGACAGACCAAGGCGGATGTTTAAATGGGAGGGGAGCACCGTCAGAGAGTTTCTCCACAGAGCTGCATAAAACACCTGCAGGGAGGGAAATGAGATGACAGGACGAATGTTGGGAGGATGAGGGAGGGAGATGGTCAGCGAAAAGGAAAACAACAGAGATTAGGTTGTGTTCTCCTATTTTTAAGTTCTGTTCTGCCAACTTATGCCCACACACCCTTATGCTGCGGTCAGACTACAAGATATGCTCACTGTGTCAGATTAGGTGATTGAAGAGTCCTAAATTCTTGCCGTTTCGTGGCCAAGAGACATGACAGACTACACCAGTGGTTCTCAGTTTTTTTCTTTCACGCCCCCTTTGGGGGAAGAAAATTTCCGCAGCCCCCTCCCAACAAAATTGCGACAAAACAGTTGAAAAATAGACAAAAATAAAATAAGATGTGCAATCACCTTTTAAGAACATTAACAATCAAGTGCTGTTTTTCTAAAAGCGATTTTCCAACTTAGGGTGTTGATTAAGTTTTCTTACAGCTGCTCTGCCTCGACTCTGTGATTCACGGAGGTTCCTGAAAGCAACATGTCGGCTGCCTGCAGACTGAAGCTGCAGCTGCAGACAGACAGAGTAGTTACAGGACAACCAGAGGACGTTTATGCCATAAAATATGACCTGGTTTTACTAAAACTGCTGTTTTGTGTATTGTAGCAACGTTGATTGTTAACTTTTTTTCTGAGCCGAGGGTTGCGGTCAGTATTTATCCTTAAAAGAACTCAGGCGATCTACTGATGGGTGCGGTGTCTCCAGGTGTCTTTTAAATTTGTCAGGTTTCATCTTCTTGGCTGCCTGAGTTTTCAGACAATAAACACAGACAAGTCTCTCTTCCTGTCCTACCACATGCGCTGTGAACCCAAGAGCAAGAAATGTCTCGATGTAGTTTCTTGACTTGGATGTGGCAAATGATCAACATTACTGTTGCTGAAGGGTGGGGGAAAAAATTGATACATTGAAATATTGTAATATTTAGACAATATTGTATTGATTCATACTGTAGATACCAAGTATCGATATTTTATTAAATAAATTCTTAAGAAATCTTTCAAATACAAACTCAACTTTCTAACTTTAAAATGGAATAACAAAAATCAGTTGACTTTTCAGTCCATTAGATGGTGCTAAGTGCTCACTGGTGAGGTAATAAAAAAAATGCTGTAAATAAATTATTAAAGGGAAATAAATAGACTGAAAAATGTATCATATTGGATGGAACAGACGATGCTGACAGAGTTTTACTTTGGGGAAATGATTTGCAGTTCAAAAAAGTGAGAAAATTGCATTATATGATCTTGCAAAACCCAACATACTGCAATATTGTGATAAATTGGTATCGTGGTGATTCCCACGCCTACTGTTGCCCAACTTTGTCTTGTTTGTATCTGAAGTGCTGCTTGTTTTTCTTTTTGCCCCTGTATTATATTTCTTCATTCTGCAAACCCAGACGCTCTCTCTGAATGTGAAATCACTGTGGAAGCGCGTTTTGTTTTTGTTGTGTCGCCTCAAAATGAGTCCAGGTCCTCCGACGTCAAAACATTAGTTTCACATGATACAGTTCCGAAAATATAACAAAAACAAAAAAAACCCCCAGAAGCAGTCAAGCAGCACCCCCCCACCCCTACCCACACACACACCGACACACACGAAATACTTCTGCTGACAAGTCGTGGTGGAAGATTAACAAAAATCAGACATGCTAGTCTTTCTGTCATGTGGTCGTGAGGCGGCCTAGATGCGGCATCTGTTGACGTCCATTGTGACTCACCATGCGAGATGAAATGATCAGTTGTCGTGCAGGATGCTCGTTGATCGTTCCTGAGCCCACCTGACGTCCTACGTCTTCCTGTTTGGGCCATTATGGGGCTGATACTGTAGAGTCCGACCTCGGCACTATGTCCTTTGTGGACTTTAGAAGACCTTTACAGTATTTTACGTGTTCCAAATGAATGTATGGGAAACTGTGTGATCTGACTGTAATGCTCTGGACAATGGGATGAATGTGAGAAAGTTTGCATTTTACGTACAATTATGCCTAATTAAAGCTGGAATCGGCAACGTCCGGAAATCAAGTTGTTGCATGAGACTCCTGACGAAGCAGCTCTGCTGTCCCCTTCCTGCTTTTGCGCCGTAGCTCCGCCCTTCACCTGGATAGCATCTTATTTCAGTTGTTGTCGCTCTCTCTTTTCGATGATCATCTTGATATGTTGCTGTTTTTTCAGTTGTTGCCAAAGCTGAAAGAGCAACTTTTCCTTCAGGTTGCCACCATTGTATCAGGCTTTCACTCACTGAGGGGATGTGACTGTTTATCTACCAATGTAGAGAAGCCAGTAGGAACACACACTCTTTGAAACGACCTGTGATTGGCCGAAAAAGTGTCCGTAACGGTCTGAATGCAAAGACAAGGAGAGGTGCAGATGTCTAGTGTTCTTTCAGACCACCTAAATTACAAAATACTGAAATGTTATTATGGGTTTTTTTCCTAATCAAACAAAATAATAAACTGCCTACCACAGCTTTAACAGAGTTTTTTTCTTATTTGCAAACTATCTGCCTCTGCCTAAAAAAAAATGCTGACTCACAGCACCTGGACTCATTGAAGTCCCAGCAGGTCACAACATTGTAACACTAACATTCCACTTCTTTCCTTTCTGTTTTCCTGCAGCCAGAGGAGTTGGAGGCTCTTCATTCCCACACATTCCGGGTGAAGACTTTCAAGAAGGCCAAACACTGCAGCGTTTGCAAGCAGACCATCGTCCAAGACGGACTCATCTGTCGAGGTCAGTCCCGAAACTCTGATATCTCTGACTGTCCTCATGGTGGTCATAGTGGCATCACTATAGGTGCCAAAGGTTCAATACTTGCAACATGCGAGGGCGGGAAAACGCTGCCTTCCACCCCTGTGTTAATTTACTCATTAAGATCAGAATCTGTAAACCTATTGTTGGACAGTTTGTCCCAGAGGCTCCTGGCCCCTCAGTGTGCACTCGTGGTTTTCAAAGTCGCTCAGCCTGAAAGAATTTCATTACTGAGAGTTACAGTGGAGGCTTTTAGTAAAATTTGAGGCACCAAAAAGTCGCTTTGACAGGTGCGTCACATTAAAAGGTCTTGAAGAATTGTGCACAAAGCTGATGCTAACTTTTGACTGGTGTTCGTTTATTTTAAATGTCATTAATAAGGTCCAATTAGGGAAACGGACTGACATTATCAGGATTGTTTTGATTCTTCACAGTTCTCCCTGGATTGGTAATGAAAAAGGTAAAACAACCTCACAAAGACTTGACCGTCACGTGCTGCAATCACAAAGTTGCTGTTTTATTTTTAGTTTAAATTGTGTTTTATTCATAGTGTGACGTCTCTGTGAGCTGGTAAGTAAAATGTGACTGTAGGGAGACTGCAGCCTTTTAGCTGCCTCACAAGCAGCTGGCCATTGTTTTATAGTTGAAGTCTTTAAAATGTGCGATCTTATCACATCCTTCCTACTTTGCCCAGAGACTATTTTCAGGGCCTGATGCACTTATGAGATCCAACTCCCATCGCTTGGGTCAACTCTAATCTGTTGTGAGTCATTGCTTAAACAGACTCTGTTGATTTTTTTAACCAGCTTTGTATTATTATGAGGTGCACAGTATGTGCAAATGGACACTGTTAAACTTTTCTTTATCTTAGTTGCACCTTAAGTTCAGAATTTGCTGGCAGAAGTTTGCGGGTTGATGCATTTTGTTTCATCAGGCAGACTTTTGCTTTTTATGTTTTCTTATTTGTGCGCACAAAGCATTTAGGTCACATGTATGGTCAAGAGAGGGATGGTCAACCTAATTCAGATGACTCTGTAAAGTAAAGCCCTGCTGATCAAATGGGCAGAAGGTTTTGGCTTCTGCATTGCCTGTGTCTTGCCAAAAAACTTTTCAGAATATAAGTATAATACTAATAATGATGAAGTGTTCTGTAGCTTTTTTGTGGCCAGTGGGTTGCAATCAAGATTCCTGTTTCAAAGGGACAAGCACTGACCAATTCACAGTATGTAGCCTACCAATGTGAGTGTTTAAAAGAGAGCTATCATTTTCATTTTCAGGTCTTTCATTTTGATTTTGGACTACTATAGAGCAGCTAAACACAACTGACCGCACATTAATCTCAGAATCTCAGGGCCCACCCAAGGGCCACTTAAAAAAAAAATATTGTCAGAAGTACACCACTTGTCATAGCCAGCTTTAAAACTTAAAAAACAGTTTAAATCGTCTGATTTTCAAGTTTCTGATGGTCATTGAATGTCTCACATTTGACTTCAGATACGTATTGTAATCTAAACATAAATGTAACTTAAAACTGTGACTTTTGGTCAAATTTGCTTTATTCCTGATGTCTCCTTTGAAAATCTGGGAAAAACAAATCATTTGCTCCGTCCACAACAAAAAAGCCATGAATGATTCAGATAGGTCCTTTCCTTGCCTCTCTGTAATTCATGTGCGCAGTGAACCCTGAGTGCTGACTGGCAGGATGCTTCATGCAGCCTGTGTTCAGGCTGCAGAATAATTTTTAAGAATAATTTTTGTAAATGAAAAAATCAGAGAAATTGAATGTTTGTTTTTCTTTTTTTATGATTTAAAGCGTTATGACTTTGTTACAAGGCACAGGAGACATTTTTGATTTTTCTTATTCTCTTGCCATGGTTGTCCATGAATCCATAAAGGTTCAGGACTTTATATTACAGTAAAAAATAAGCCCACAGTGAGTAAAAATGTGACAGAAGCAAAATCATCCAAAAACTACTTAAGATTCGGAGGTTTTGATGTCTGTACATCTTTAGAAAACTGTAACTCGTACCCTCTCTTCTTTCTGTCTTATGCATTTTCTTAAAACAGTCTCAGGGTCCGACGTTAAGGTTGTGCCATTTACTTGCCCTGGGCCAGTACTTCTCAAATCTACTTGCGCCATCTAAATTCCTACTTGCCCTCCATAGGACACACTTTTTCTGGCTGTGTGGTGCATACATTTCACTCGCTAAATAAGAAAATAACCCAAACCCTAACAAGCCAAAAATATTTTATAACAAAATCCAACTGACAATATGTCATGGTGGTTAACTGATGCCGTAGCAGTTTGGGGGCCCCAAATCCTAATCTCGCCGAGGGCCCCAAATGTCTGGGACCGGCCCTGCTGTGACCGGCTGTCAGCAGCTGCGGGAGGAGAGAGAGAAGGACGCAGCACACTTTACTTTCCTGTGACTTGACTTTGTGTGACTGTGTGGACATGTGACGTTTTCCCATCACACGCTGGATTCTATCAGACTGACAGCTGATTGACATGAGGAGTGAATGCACAGCGACAGATCAGGTAATAAAGGAGACGTCTCATGTATGAATTTCTGAATCCTCCTCATGACGCTGCGTGTTCTTAGACTTTTTGTCATGGGTCATCTTCACCTCCTGTCGAGGCTCCACAGAGAGCAGCACGGGCCTCACAGGTGAATGTACTAACACGTTTAATAACTGTGTGTATATTGAGGAAACGGATCAACTGACTGATCGCAAAACATTTTATTTGCTTTTGACATTTTGTATCGCCGTGGTGGTCACAGCAAAGCGTTACCAGCAGAAACGCTGCTCCTGCTTCACATGATGATGCTCTGTCCTCCCTCCTTCTCTCCGCGGAGCTCCGGTAAAATTTGTGAAAGCGTGTAATAATAACCATGTACTGCGTCTCTTTTAATGTAAAACAAAGGATCGGCTTCCATTTGAGGGATTGTCCCGCAGTAAAATTCCAGATTTTCAGGATCTTATTAAATTCTGCACTGAATTTCAGGCCCTGGACTGCTCTGTCTTAGCGACATGATCAGCAGCGGTTAGACTTTTTTTTACCTGCTTGTGGCTCTCCACGTGAAGTCTTCAGACACAACGGTCCATCGGTCCACAAACAGTCTGTCGTATTTTTTGCCTCAATGCAAGCCGTGTGTGGAATGGATTTAGCATGGCTCTCCAAGTTCTGCTTTCTGTAGCTGTTGTTGCTGCGGAGAAATGATCCATTTTTATCGGCTTTGGCTTAGAACTCTCTGCAGACGGTGCAGTACATAGCTGGTATTGTGCTCCGAGTCAGTACTTGCCGGATCGGGCATGTCTGGGTAGGTTTTGCTTGCCAGCCGTTTTTTTTTTAGTTGCCCCAGGCATTCAAATAAACAAACATGGCAACAAAAAGGCAGCAGCTATGTCTTCACTTTTCAGACCCTTCAACCCCCTCAGTTGTCACCTTCTCTTGGTCTAATTAACATTTACCCTGGTTTCTTCTCATGTTTCATCAAACTTCTTCCTCACTGCAGCTTCTCCGCTTCTGTTTTTTCATTCCTCTAAACAGGGCAAGCAGTTAAAGTAACTGTGGCAGCAGTCATTTAGCCTGAGTTTTCTCTGCCATCCCTCCATCAGTGTTGAATAGCGGTGGCGGTATAGCGCTTTAAGTGCAGACTGAGTAGAGGGTAGAGTGCGGGGCAGGAAGGCATTTGATTGGTGGTTTCCAAGTGGACCGCACGGTCTACAGGATTACAGCAGCTACAGATGTCAGATCTTTTTCAGAGCCCATAAGTATGATTGCTGCCAGGGTGTACAGACCATTTCAACCAATATAACAAATAGTGTATAGGTGGATAAAATTACCAACCCTAACTTTAAAGTCTCTGGAAACCTGGGTTAAAACAGTAAGAATGCTCGTATTATATCAGATTGAGTGCTTTAAGTATCTACAGAAGTCTGAGCAAAAATAAATGTTCCCAAGTATTAAAAAACTCATTTTTGGGATAATAACATTTCTCAAAAGTGTGTGGGCGTGGAGCAAAGCAAGGAACAGACCTACTGTTGCACAACTGTTAATAAATCACTTAAGTAAAATTTAGAGACTTTTTCAGACCAAAATGTTACCACGTAAATTACAAATACGTTGTCAGTTTTTCCAAATAACTTACTTGCTAACTTCTCCTCTTCGTCCTGGCTGGGGCATAAGGCCACAATCATAAACTGCCACTGGACCCTGTCTCGTGCTTTGGCCTGTGCATCGTCCCAAGAGAGACCTTAATCTTAATCACTTAAAGTGGTTTATTTGTCGCACATACATATTGTACATGTACATTAGTGAAATGTCAGAACAATAAACATAATTAATTTGCTTTTTACCTTTCTTGCATGATGGCATATGCTTTAGTATAGCGAGCTTGGTTAAATGCAACAGACACAAGAAGTTGGCTCAGATGGGAGCAGAGTGGTTTCGAACAATCGAATTTTTGATTGGCTTTATCCATATTACGTCATATGGATTAGGATATCCACGGTGCCATGTCATTGTTCCCACACCCCATTATTCTGACTACTCAGTAGTCCGACAAATGCACCATTGGTCCGACAGCCTGTTATTTCGACAACACAAAGCCAATTGCTCTGACGCCTCAGTTATGTGACAGTGCGCTCACCAGTCTTAACCCCACTCTGGGTCAGGGTGACTGTTGGCCCTCTCCAGGGCTTGGTGTCGGTTTACACGCCATGCCTCGTCCGTATCCACCCCTTGTAACGTCCGGAGTGTTACATCTTATCCCCATAATTGTTTCCTAACCAAAACCAAAGGGGAAAAAGAAAATGCAAAAATTATAGGCTGTAATGGTATAAAATAAATTAAGTAAGAGTGACGAGAACATGAAATATGATTGAGCGGTCAGAATAATAGAGTATTGGAAGAATGGGCAGTTGGAACAATGGGCAGTCCCCATATCCACGCCTAAATCAACCAAGCTTCAGGACACTGCCAGAAACTTAAAATGGCAGTATTTCAAGTTTGGATTGAGGTTGACGTGTAAAAATTCTGGATACTTTTTTATTATACATGCAAGACCCTAAATTATATATTTATTATGAAAGTTCTTGATGAATTGGTTTCCCAGAGGCTTTAAGACTATGAGCACGACACTGGTTGTTTTTTTAAAAATGGCTATCATAAAGTTTTGTTTGGTCTTGTAGGTCGCTATAACCCCGCCCCAAGCCCCTGACGTCAGCAGTTCTTAGTGCTGGACCAGCAGAGTGTTGGTGCCGACCTGGAACCATTTTTTTTTTTAACTGGTGAGGTGCCAGTTCTTTGTCAAAAAAAGAAAAACCGGTTTCAACTTAGGTACTGGCTCCAAACCAGCAACAGAGCTGCCTTAGCGGAAAGGTTTATGTGTGCGGCAGTTCTTTGGCAGTGATGCTGTACAATATCTTCTTTTTGCCTAGCAGTACGTAACACACCCCGCCAGTGGGGCTGAAGGGAATATAATTAGCTTTGAAATATTCTGTCTTAAACTAAAAGTAACAGATGGATGAAAATATTGATCCGATGGTGCCAGAGAAACGGTTAATGGATTACCAAAGTTACTATAAATCATTCTGAGGATATGACTGTGTGTGACAAATCTGATTGTAATCCTCCGTCTGATGGTTTTCAGGATATTACACACAACACCACAAGTGTCAGCCTCAAAGCATTAAAGTAAAAAGTTAAAGGATTTCCAAAGTTGCCATCCAAGAGTAAAATTCATCCTTGATGCCCTAAAAAAGGTTTTGCTATGTTTACTACTTTAATACCAAAAGTAGATTATCAGAAAGTATTCCCTGCCAGCTAGCAGCAGCCCGTCTACACAGATTTGAATTAAAACTGCATTTTCAGTCTTCAATCTCACACAAACAGATGCAGCTCTATTTTAATCTGCATATACAGGCTCTAAACTACAGTTCAGAGTGTGGAGACATTGTGGGCAGAGCTAAACAAATGCAAGTAGACCCACAAATCTCGTCCATGCACCCACATCAAGGACGTTTTGTTCAGTGTATCAAGACTGTTAATTAGGTTTAATGCTGCCTTAATTGCTGTAACTTCAGACAAAAACAAGCTGTCATCAAAGATTTGGAAGGGAAGTGTTTGTATGATGTCTCCTCTTCGACACATCGCAGACACTTAAGTTTCCACTGTGCGTCAGCAGCTTTGAACAGATGATGCTGTGTCAAAAAGTCACAACTTAATCCCTCTGAATGCACTGTGCCCTCAGAGTATTTCTGGTTTGGGATTTCAATCCAATAAATTAGGCCACAAAAACACTATTGTAAAGAAATGAGCTGAGGAGGAAAGCAGAAGTTCGGTCAATGATGAAAAGCGGACTCTAGTTTGTGGACTCTGGTATGTCATGCATGACTTGGATTTATAATTAAAACTGCCAGGAAAATTGCTAAAAGAAATGTAACACTGCAGGAAGCTGTTATGAGTTATTAGTGTGCAAGCATAATGCAAACCAACAGGACAAACAGAATTGCGCTCAAGTTTGAGTAGTGCACTTTAGAGTTGAACCACAAGGAGCCTGACAAGGGTCAAATTTAATGTGCTTTTCCATTTGTGAAAACTGTGTTGATTTAATGCACAATATGTAGTTTCTGCCATGAGATCTCGTTTGAAACAATGAAAACAAGACGTAGTTTGATGACTCAGTTAAGCAGCCTGGGATCACAGGGTTTGTTTATTTTTTTGTTAAACAGCCTCCATTGCAGATAAAATCTATCTACTTGACTCAGTATTTACGCAAGTTTTGTTTATGTTACGTTTAGTCACTTTTGTTGACTTCCTTCCTCACTGTCCGACCAGTGTTATCTTAGAAATGAGCGACGGGCGACAAAATGAGATTCAGTATCATCCATCTTGAATAACATTGGGGAATTTTCTGAACATTGGTGGAAATATTGGGGATAATGTACTGCACAACTCAACAAAACACACATAGATATCATATTTGGCATTTTCAATCATATATTATGGGGCGACTGTGGCTCAGTAGGTAGAGCGGGTCGTCTACCAAGCAGAAGATCAGAGGTTTGATCCCCATCTCCTCCTGTCTACACGTCCAATTGTCCTGGGGCAAGATACTGAACCCCAAATTGCTCCTGATGTGTTTGCCATTGGTGTGTGAATGTTTGTGGACTTATGTTGTGAAAGCACTTTGAAAAGTCGAAAGAGTAGAAAAGCGCCATATAAATACAGCCTACTGAAGTGGTAGAAGTATACTAAGTGGCATTAAATGGAAAATGATCAAGTACAAGTACAACAAAACTGCCTTACTAGCTACTTTGCACCATAAAATCAGACACTATGCTACAAATATGAAACTGCCCTGAATGAAGAAAATCAAAACAGAAAAAGAAATGACACTTTCAGAGCATCTCTACATAGAAATGAAGTTCCCTACTTGATGTAAATTTCTCTCTCCTAATAAAAACGCATAGATGTTCTTTAACGTCTTTTGATGAACAATCAGAGAGCACGCGTGGCACCATGCACATGTATGAGGTCACTGTTTGGTTGCTTAAATTATCTATCATGTGACTACAAATGCAAAACTAAGGATAATTCACATGTATCTGAGCCTTAGCTCGTCCTTTTAGTACTTACATGGATACCACAATCTAAACGAAAAAACACTGCATTAATCACCATAAAGGTTGTTTTTTAAAATATAATTACCATTATTGCAAATTCACAAAGGGTTTACAAAATGTTCATTTAGGAGAACATCATATCTTAGTTCCGAATCAACGTAAAGTTAACTGCCATTATTTCATGAAAAGCCCGGTCACAAAGCAAAGCACTGACAGTCACGAGCTAGCGTTAGCAGAGACAGAAACACAAACACACAGGGTGTATCTGACTCACCCTGTGTAAAGATGAAGGTTGGTCTCTATTCCACCTTGAACAGAGGTGATCGTGTTTGTGTTTATGTCACGAAACGTCCCACAAAACTTGTTGCTGTGATGGCTAATGCTGCAAATCTCCAACGCATATCTTTTAAAAGCCATTATAAAAAGCAATGTTGGAAAATTAGCCACATTTTCTCAGCTATGATGTGTAAATAGAAAAACTTACGTTACTGTTATTTGTTTGGTTTGACGGAAGGACAACATTGATCTTCGTGTTTTCTTCTCTAGAAAACTTTGAGATGATAAACTTGCAGTGATATGTTAGGAAACACTTCTGTTAGACGTCTTTAGTTGAGACTCTTGACATGGTTGCTTCTGCCATAGCTGACCTTTGAACCGCAGCGGGCGCTGTTTTACCTGTTGATAAATGGAAATCGTATATAGCTTATGAAAACTGGGGAGAAATGATCTATTTGTTCTAGTCTGTGATAAAAATAACAGACTGAAAGATCAGTTCAAGGTCCTCACAATTAAACAGAGCTAAAAGTGACACCTTCATTGGCTACTCGTTTTGTCCAACCAAAAGAAAGAACATAAAACCAATAGAAATACTAAAATTAAAAAAAGATCAAAAATAAATTTAAATATTCAAAAGGAAAAGCAGCAAATTGTCACAGTTGTGTAGCGGAGCCATGATGCATTTTAGAGGTGTTCGGGGTGGGGGGTGTACTCCCAGGGGTCTCTCCTTATAGACTTATCCCAAAACAGCACTTTCCACAGGGGGTGTGGGCTCATTTTTCAGGGGATGGAAAAGGAATTATTTACAGCAGGAAAATCTAAAGAGAGTGTATGGGAATATTTGAAGTAGTGGACCAGCTCTGCTCCATAAGTTGTCGTACTGTGAGCCAGAAATAGGGATCTATTTGGCATTTAGATAAAACAAAAGACATTCATGTGAACATTTTTGAATGTAACATTTAGGATCATATGTTCTTCACAGAGACAAAAGTTAAGAAATGACTATATACTGCTGTGAAAAAAATGGTTCCAAAATAATATGAAATAATGACACAAATGCCCATTAAGGATATACTTCCATGCAATCATTTTGATTTCAGAGTTTTACTAAGTTCAGGTTAAGTTTATTCACGGGTTATCTTCTGATGTTTAAAACTTTATTATTTAAGCCACATGTCGCATACCCGGCTCTATTGTCACATAAAACACACACAAGCCCATATGGAACCAAAAATGTGTGATTGGCTTTGGGAGGAGTTTAGAGCACCGGCACAGATCTCCAGGAACACGGTGACTCACAGCACACACACAAATCACTGTGAGAGAGGAAACAGTTTCTTTAATTACAGTGTTTTTTCCCCCTTTAGTAGAGCTCAGTTATGACGTGCTGCTGCTTCCTTTACCAACACACAGATTCTGATGAGAGCAATGACCAATATATTTACAATTGTACAGTGTAATATCTAGCTCCCGGTGGAGTGTTTACAAAAGGCAGTAAATTACATGAGTTTGGAGCTTGTGTGGGTTCCCACGCCGAGTGGGTGGCGGTGACAACAGGAAAGATGGCCAATGGGAACCATGGAGCTCCCAGGTTCAGAGGCCTCGCCTTATCTTTTAAACCTTTAAATATTTATTTATTTTTGTTTGATTTTATTGTCTTACAAATGCAGTTTCAGTGTTAACTTTTCTGTATGTATTTCTGTGTTCCTTGGAAGCACTTTGAATTTGTTTCTGAGTGTCTAAACATTGTATGAATAAACCTGCTTGTTTATAATCTATCAACACTTACTGCATGTGAATTCAAGTACCTGGCTCCACTGTTGTTTCGTTTTCTGGGCAAACATGCTGCCTTTGTTTTCAGCAATTGAAAAGTAAACAATGTGGTTGTGATTGGGCTGAAAAGGTTTTGTCAGGTTTAAATAACTCACTTCTGTGAATTGCCACCATATTTCATCCTAATTATTATTTTTAAGAGAATTGGAGCTGTACAGCTCTCAGTAATTTTTGTGCATTGGGAAAATCCATCACAATCTCATTTAGGGATCTTTTAAGGCAAACCTATGATTCAGAATAAAAAAGAAGGTTTCCTCTGGACATGACAAACTAATGACGTGTCTGCAGTTACTTTCATCTCCATTGGCAGTGCTGTGAATATTTTATTCACTTGGTCAAGTCCTTGGAATACACTGGCAAGGCTAACTTATAGGACACTCTGCCTCTTTTTCAGTCAGTTCTGGTTGGCATCCACTACAGACAGCTTGGCCAGGGGCTTGAGAAACCCGTCCAAAAGGCCCCTGCCATGTTTACTGTACTGCACAAGCCTCGGCACGGCACAACATGGGTGGCCCTGCTACGCAGTCGCCTTCAGTCTCAGTGAAAATGCGGCAGTATTATGGAAACACCGCACCCGTCTGGCTCAGGTTTTAGTGCATAACAAGCCGGTCCTTCTATCCTGCACATAAGCTATATGGCTGCCCTTCAGTGGAAGTTTGCTCATGATCCTATGCGTTGCAGTTGATGGAGCAGTGTGGAAAAAGACAAGTGTTTCTGAGAAATGAGATACTGAAAAATAGTATCATGCTTTTGTTTCCAAATACACATGTCCTCATATGTCAATTAAGTTAAAGGACCATCTCGTCAATTTCTGACTCGTCTCCATCAGCAGAGATCACCTCTATCTTCTACAAATGTTGTTGTTCAAATGTGACCATGTGTAAACTTTAATAGATGTCAGGCTGCATTTTTAAAGCCCATTCACTGCCATTCATGTTGAAACGGGATAGAAACACTATAGGACAGGTGAAAGTTGCCAGCTACAGGTAATTCACCCTTCTAAAAAAGAACGTCTGAGTTTCTTTGGTAAAAAATTGCTAAGTGCGAGAGAGAGAGAGAGAGGGGAGCAACTGAGATGAAAGTTATTACGCCCGGAAAAGTAGTTCCTCACAAGTGCTGCCTTCCCAGCTGAAATATTAGTGTGAAGAAGAATTTTGACACAGTCGTTCTTTCTAACTCGCGCTGTCACACATTTTCAGCTACTGTCTGTACGTTTACTGAATATGGACAAAATGTAAACAAACACCATGTCTCACAGATGAAGCTATTTGGGGAAAAATGGGCGGGGTTTATGTAACCCATGTGGCTGATGTTTACATAGGACAGTGACATGAAACACTCGCATGCTCCTTTAACAAACCTAATAAATAAAAACGTGGGAAAGTTTATGCACTAGTCACCGCTAATGATCAGTAGTTGATCATTTGAGCCATCCGTGCAGAACAGATTCAAAAATGCCAAAGACGTGTAAATAATTTATGTTACAGTTTCTCTACCACACAGTGTTGACACATGGAAAGAGACAAACCATGTGCCACGAATGTAGTGCACGCATTCAAATGTACACGCTTACTCGTATGCTATGGAAAATGTATTCCTGCCGCCTAATCTTCAATGATGGCAAACATTCGAATGCACTTTAAATTTAATAATCTCCCAAAGAAGGGATCTGACATGCCTCATAAAGTGTGCTGCTTTCCGGGCCGTTACCGCCTGGCTCTGCATGGCAACACACTGAGGATTAAGAGTGAGTGTGTGTGGTTTTCGTTTGAAGAAGCTGACATTCTGCACTTATTTGAAACAAATGACCAGCAGCTCTTTGCAGTAATGTGAACGGTAAAACCCTAAGATAAATGGCAGCGTATTGTGACATAAAAAAATAAACACACTTGCAAATATTAAAAGGGTAGATGCTTATTGAATTGATTTTACAATTTTAATTTATTTGGAATCAAATAGCTTTACTGATAAAATAAAATTCAGATGATTCCCAAAGATTCCCACTCCTACAAAAGTACATTGTTTTTTGTCCCTACTAGAATTTGGGCCAATCAGATAACTTTAGTAATATGTAATAAAAAAAGAATAGAGACCCCTCTTATTGGTACCATATCAGTATCGGCAGAAATCCAGATTTAGAATCGATTCAGAATGGAAGTGAAAGGAAACAGACTTATAACCCTCTCCCAGCTGACTAGTCCTCCTTTTCATGGCTGGTGGGGATAAAACATGGAAGGAGGTGGAGGCTGTTGGATGACCCAGAGAGCTGCAGGAGGTGAAGCTGTCATCAGCGTCACAGCAGTGTGAGGTTCAACGCCATACTGTGTCCTCCTGTAAGTGTGTCGTGCGGGTGTTGGATGGAAAAACGCAAGTATCTGGTTAAATGGGACTCTCAAATGGGAGATTTCATTATCTGATAAGGAATATTGGACTTTTCTAACAAATGCATTTATTGTGCTCAGAAGGTAAGTCGGTGCGTCACCGCAGAAATTGTAGCAAAAATGTGAGTCTGCGATTTTCTCAATTTGTGATTCGTATTATGGGATTTGTGCACCCGGTGTAATGAAATTCGAGAAGGTGTAACTGTTGTTTTATTTTTGTGGCAGCAAACTACATAGGCTTAATAAATACTTACAGTTTTGCTCATATTCTGTAGTGCAACCCAAATAATATAATTCAACAATAAAAAAATAATAATTGAAATGTTCTCCTGGGCTTGAAGAGATTATTTGGTAGATTGTTGATTAACCAGCCCGGTGTGGCATTTTAATTTCCCCGTAGGAAGCTGAACAATCCTTATGGTATCTTCCATTTAAAAATACTTGCTTTTAGTTAGAGTTGTAACAATACATTGATGTACTGACACATCGATATTCCTACTATCAAAATACATCAATAGGTGAACGGCAAATTCTATTGTATCTTATCGTATCAATCTAAAATCGCTTTTCAAAGAAAAATCGTATTGAATTGGTCGTATTGTATTGAATCAATACCAAGAGTTTGCGCCTTGACATGTTTGTATTTGACGTGTCAAACGTTATGTGGATGTATTTTTTGCACTTGTAATGGTAAATAGTTTTCAACGTCACTCCAGTTCATTCTCTGACGTTCCGGGCTTGTGTATTGCGTCCGCAGCGTCTCTTCAGATGATGGCGGATCCTGGCAGGAAGCAGCGGGAGGACGAGAGACTTTCAGTCTGTTTGTGGTCCACACAGATTGAATAGAGGATTTACACTGAATGTTTGTGTTTTTTTCAGTGTTTTACCTCTTCCACCACTGCACAGAAACAGACATTTTCAAGTCCTCTATTTTTGTCAAAATAATGTTACTATATTGATTTCTCGTCATTTAATCGTACCATATCGTATGGCTTCAAACGAGTCAACCAAGTATTAAAGTACACATTGTGTCATTGTTTAAACATACCGTGACACCCCTATACTCGGTTAAAAAAGGAAATATTTCCATGTGCGGCTGGGAAATATTAAGACAGTACACTGAACCGAGATATGAGACTGTTTATTGTCTCAGATATTGGATATCGTTACATTGTTATGAGAAACAAATGGTGTTTTTCCTGATTTGAAAGGCTGCTTTACAGTAAAGTGATGTTGTTTTCGCAACTTAAATTTTTTTGTCCCAGTTCTACCGTTCTGGGGAAATTTAAAAATATGGAAATATATATCATGTATGGAGATATAGCCTAAAAAATATTGCAGTGTAATTCTCAACCATACTGCTCAGCCCTAATCCACGCACGTCTTATGCAGATAGTAACAGGAAAGAGAATACAGGGAGAACAAACTGATCCATGTGCCCATGGTGGTTTCATTAACTGGATGTTAAGATATTTTTAATGCTTGAATTACTCTCACTTTAAATACAGACTTCTTTTTAGCGTGAAATTACAAATAGATCAACATAAAAAAACCCTTTTTTATCTCTCTCTGTTATCCTTTTGCAAACTACTGCTGCTTTCCTACAGTAGGCTGAGTGCTGGAGTTTATTGGACAGTAAGTGCACAGCTATAAATTACTGCATGCTGCTTTTAAAGTGACAGGAAGTTGTTTAATTGGTGCTGAATTATGTTTGCATTTCATGCGATGCGTTTAGTAAAGAGCTTTCATTTTGTGCTCTGTGAAGGCATTGACCCCCCCTGCTCAAGAATGTCCTATTGTTATTGATAGGAATGCTCATACTTAATCTTTCATGGTGAATTTAATAAGGAAGAACTATAGCCACGATTGTGGCTCACATCCAATCACACTGCAGTTTCAGAGCTGTAATTACATTAGTGATATGATGAGATGAGTTCCTTAAAAAGTAAGTTTTGGGGGAACGTCAGGGCTGATTTTGAAAAGGGAGCGGGGTCCGAGTTGCTGTCTATAGACTGTGCTTGGGAGCTCATTTGCCTAATCTTGTGAACTAGAGTGGAAGCTGTGTATAATGAGGACTAAGGCTTGTCTGGGATGGCGATGTGGGGCTGGGGCTGGGGTCGGGGGGGCTGAAAGACATGAAGGTATTAATCGGACAAAGGGGCGATGCAGAGGGAGAACGCCTGTGGAATGGTCAAGCATTTTTGCATTTTGACTGCTTTTGTGCGAGTGCAAATCAAAAGACAGGAAAAGAGCGCGAGAGAAGACAGAATGCAGAGATGCTTTCAAGTTTTCCAAAGGCTCCTCTTGAAAACTTTTTGTTCATGTTAAAGCAGCAGGAACAGGCTGCAACGTTTCGGACTGAGCAATGCACAAACTTCCTGGGAGGATGAACCTTTCACAGCATGTTTCTGCTTCTTAGAATCTAAAAAAACCACCAAGGAACAGTTGTAACTGCTTCAGATATAGAGAGTGTGGATTTTTCATTCGTACTTAGTTGGAAAACTGTGGAAATTAAAGCAAATAGAATCAGAATTTTGGGAAGATAAATCATTCATTGGATGTTTTAAATTCAACTATGCTGGTCAAAGTAAAAATGTTGAACCTAAAATGAATATTAGGTTTTAAATAAATATGCTGCCTGCAGCAGGTTTTAAGTGCATATTCCTGTAAGGTGAAAAAACCAGAGTCACACTCTGCTTGTTGTCGGATATTTTGCTTTTTCTTTTAAGAAAAAGGGCCGAAGTGACTAAGGTGCTAGTAACTGAAATAGAAATTATATTTTGGCAAGGCACCATTTGGGATGGCTCGATACCACTTTTTCATGTCCGATACCAATAAGACAACACCGAGTATCTGCTAATACCGATATCAATCTGAAACAACAAAGCTACAAATAATACATCTGTATGGAAGCACGTCACGTCATGTCACACATGTTGCTAGTCTGTACTGTGTTGACATCTCTATTTACACCATATCACGCACAGTTTAATTAAGCTTGGGTTAATAAATCAGATCTGATTATACATTTTTTACCTTTCCGATATCAAACCCATTGATTTTGGCCAATATCGGGCCGAAACAGATACTGGATATTTTATGGGCCCGTCTCTATGTACCACAATCAAAGTGCAAAAATAACTTTTTTGAAAAGATATTGTGATATCACCTTCCTAAATTGATGGGTCAGTCCTACTTTTTTGTCCACTGGCCAAATGGTGAGTTAACGTTCAAATTCTACCATCCATCCAATAGATTACCAATGTTTTTTTGCTGAGCTGGTGGGAGAAGCACATCTACTAGCCTTGCTGGCGCTAGCGGTGTGTCCCATTTTTATCTTGGAAGTCGGAATTTCCAAGTTCACAGTTGGATACGTCATCAGGAACGCCCCCTGAAGTCAAAACTCCCAACTCGGAAACTTGGAGGAACTTCAGTAACCCCCGGGAACAAAATCCAACATGGCAGCTCCGTGTATTAACAACGAGGAAGCTGCACATTACACATTTCATTAGCCAATATATCTTGTTTTTTTGTGTCGTTGAATCAGACAAACTGTCAGTATTGTTCAACTTCTATCTGTGGACATGCTGTTTTCACATAGTGTGTTGTTATTGGCTGGGAGCTAACAGTGCTAACAACAACAACAATAGCAAACAATGGCTCCTCGTAACTGGAGCGGGGTCAACTCGGATTTGACATCCCTCCCAGGTCCAGATTCTGACTTCTGAGGTAAATGGAACCCTGCATAGTTTTGTGCCCTGACTGGGTCAGCCAGTCCTTAGCATCATGCTAAAGCCGTTTTGTTTAAACGAGTTATGCGGTTTATTTTCCTGTGTGTACAGCTGCTCGTCCATAATTAAACACCACTTCCCACTCAGGAATGTCTCAAGGGCCATTATAGGTTCCATAAACATAAACAAACAACTGCTCATTATTGACACGTGCATCGTGCTATCTACACAGTCAACCTAATTTTGTAATGATACGGGCATTATCCAGTGTAACAAGCAGTAAATTAATTACATCCCACATTCTCTCATTCCCCCTTGAATTCCCTCAGGAAGTGACCACAATTACACTTTCACTCATTAGGCCGGATGTCAGAGACGAACAAGACCACTGAGAACGGCCTGTACGTCGAGACTTGTTCCTATATACAATTTAAAATTACATATGTTGCCTTTAAGTGTAATAGATTCAGTAATGTGATAGGAAGCTCCACAAAGCATAATCAGAGAGTCACAGAAAAAATTTCCAACTATGTAACCTTGGCAAGGAAAAACCTGATCAAATATTCAGTTTGCCGTTCGTTTGCATAAAATCTGCCAAAGGTGTGAATGCATTATTGTGCTGTGTCCTACTGCCAAGGTCAGCGTACATTTCAAAGTAGCCCACAACTTTGTGAAAATTAATTCACCCTCATAAATAACAATTAATGGCAGGCAAGTTTGACTTTGCTGTAATTACTTCTAAATGATGCCCTTAGAAAATATGGAGACTGTTGTTTAAACATGACATTGGAAATCTTATTAAAGCTTAAGGGGGAAAGTGTTTTTTAATTTATGGAAATGTAATCATTGTCAGTGTGTGTACTCATCAAAATTTTGGACGGCGTTTGAGGGGTTGAGGGGCGTCATTGTCCTTCACTAAATTGTTATTTTCTGTATCCTTTTGTGCAAAGAAAGGAGGAAAATAAATCTGTTACATCCTCGGATTTGTCTCGGTTCTGTCTTGATGGTTTTGTACTTGTCGGCGCCTCAAGTGAGAAGCACAAAAACGGGAGAAAGCATCCAGTAACGATTTTCTTACTCAGCTTCGGGGTATTGTAATGGCTGTCGGCATGCACAAGGCTGACAGAAAGCCCTCATCTGTGTCCGCCAAGTAATCCAAGATTAAAACGTATATACACCCATTATCAAGAAAGAGCGAGAGAATGGGCCAGCCACCCTGAGTGCTGAGTACACACACTGTCACACACACACACACACACACACACACACACACACACACACAGAGACACAAGGTCACAGCACTGGGCTGGCAGAATGTGCTCAACATATGCAGGCACACACCCAAGCAAAGAGAATACACAGGAAAATTTATGCGCGCACACACACTCTCTCCCAGAGATAAGCTGTGGCAGCATGTTGTCAGGGGAATTTGGCCATCCATATCATCAAAAAAGAAGGCTCCATTAAATTTTAAGCGCCTCGGGAGCTGACGGCTGATAGACTGTGACGTTATATTTTTAATTTCTGGTATTTATTTGCCGATTTCTCAAGGAAAGAAATCCAGCAAATGTTCTGTAACTTTTTTAAGCATTTGACTAATTCGGCTGTGTTGCAAAACAAAGATAACACAGGCAGAGCTTTAGTTACCTACGTGTCATCCTCACTTCAGAGGACGGCATGCTTTGCGTACGAGAGCTGCCTGACAGTCTGGCAAGAAAGATCTCCAGCAGTAATTGACACAGAAAACAGAGCCAGACGGGCTGAGGCTGACAGGAGGGGAAAAAAAAAAAAAACTTGAAAAGTTTACCCCTGATATCCCTTTGTTAGTCAGGAACACATAATAGAAGAGTACACTGTCATCTCTTTGACTGCAGCTTTTCTCTTGATGTAAAGTTCTGCACGTCAGACCAGTCAGTAGTTTCAGGTGGAAACTTTTGCGAGGGGGCCTCGCCGGTGATGAGGTGTTAATTCTCTGAAGTCGGCTTCACAGAGAGCGGGCCTGGTTCTTGTTGGGAGAGGAGTGTTTGTCTACAAATATTCAAAAGAACGCAGCGTGAAAGCACTGAGCAAACAACAGCAGGCTCAACTGAGGCTGTTTTTTTTTTTTTTTTATAGAAGGACCCATCTGCACTTGTAGTACATGAAGTCCTTCAGTCGGGCTGATCATGTAACCGGATGGTGATGCTTTGCAGTGGTTGTATTCTCTGGGCAAATTTAATCGTAGGCAACTGGACTTGTATTTGTCTAGAAAGGCGTTTCGGCCCTTTTCCAAGGGGCTTCATCGGTTCATACGCAGCGGTTTCACTAGTCCGCACTAGTCCGACTCACTAGTCCGCTGCGTATGAACTGATGAAGCCCCTTGGAAAAGGGCCGAAACGCCTTTCTAGACAAAAACAAGTCCAGTTGCCTACGATTAAATTTGCCCAGAGAGAACAATGACCTGGATTAATGAGAATATTCACAGACAGT
>JAQLOL010000005.1:24542788-24554746 GCA_029783665.1 Naso thynnoides | reverse complement strand
ATGCATCATAGCACTGAGACAGCACTGGTGAAAGTCACAAATGACCTTCTAACTGCATCAGATAAAGGACTCCTCTCTGTACTTGCTTTATTAGATCTCAGTGCTGCGTTTGACACCATCGACCATGATATCTTAATTCAGAGATTAGAACATTTATTTGGTATTAAAGGAACTGCTTTGAGCTGGTTTAAATCCTACTTTTCAGATCGATTTCAGTTTGTTCATATTCATGATAAATCCTCGATGCGCGCAAAAGTCAGGCACGGAGTTCCACAAGGCTCTGTGCTTGGACCAATACTATTCATTTATATGCGCTTCCTCTAGGCAACATTATCAGAAAACACTCCTTAAACTTTCACTGCTATGCAGATGATACTCAATTATACTTATCAATGAAGCCAGATGAAACCAATCAGCTGACCAAACTTCAGGCATGTTTTAAAGACATAAAGACCTGGATGACCTGCAGCTTTCTACTACTGAACTCAGATAAAACTGAAGTTATTGTGCTCGGCCCCAAGCACCTTAGAGATACATTATCTAATGATGAAGCTGTTCTGGACGGCATTACCTTGGCCTCCAGCACCACCGTAAAAAACCTGGGGGTTATCTTTGATCAGGATTTGACTGTAAACAGCGAGTGGAAACGGAAAATTCGCCGCCTCCAACGGAAGCCAACGAATAACGGGGCTCGCCAACGAATAACGGGGCTCGCCAACGAATAACGGGGCTTGCCCCCAATGGCTGTATCTTTGTCTGCCAGAAGTCAGACAGCAAATGCAGCCAATGGGTTCCAAGATTGTATCCCCAATAACCTTAAATTTAAGACCAGACATCACAAACAGGGCAACACCAATATCCCTTTTGTTAACCCTGTTTTGCCCAAACATTTCATAGACCTCTAATCAATTCTGCAGTTCTTTATCATCACTCAGCCATGTTTCTGAAACTGCTATGTTAAATTTTTTGCTGAAACTGTTGAAGCTAGTCTTTGATTTTGGAGTTACTGTGAAGACTCCTGCTGTTGAAGTGGATCACCGAAAAACTCTTGACTCTGGATTTAAATTCGTCTTCAGAATAATATTTACAGTTCATAGTAATGTTCTGGAAGAAGGAGGTATCTGGATCAATGTCATTTTCTAGCTCATAATGTTTGTGGTCTTGAAAATCAATAGACTTAAAATCTATTTGCATGTACTCTTATGAGGTTTGTCACCCACAGACAGTATTTTATGTCCTTCATCACCACGACAAGGAAAAAAGTAAGACATTTCTCCACTACTCCACCTGTCCAGGACACCTTGTCCAGGTGTCCCAAATTCGCTTTTCCTTCTTCAGGACTCTTGCTTGTCATGCAATGTCAACATTTCTTTTTGTTAGATGTTTGTTGACATTTACTCCTGTGCCCTTCAGTTTTGGGGGGTTTTTTTGCAAGCTTTAGCAGCTCAATTTTATGTTTTCTGCTCACAAATCGAATGATGATGCCTGTTGTTTTTGAGGAGTGGTGTGACAAGCAGCAATATTTTTACTATCTAAGGGAATGTCTTTGTTGTTGAAGAACTTGACTTGCTGCTTGCTTCACCTTTTGGCGCATCTTCCCCTTGTCACCTGCTGTGATCCGTGCATAGGTGTGGTGGGTCGTCCTCAGTACAGATGTCACCAAGTCATCCACTCTTGTATGTTGTCCCAGATCCTCACATCTTCTTTTCAGCTATTCAAGCTTCTTGCTTTATTTTTTGATCATTGCCTTCAGTTGTTGCTCTCTATCAGTTAAATCCAGGAGGCCCGTCTGTTGTGTCACAACCTTACCTATTTCCTCTGACATGAAGTTAAGGGATTTTTTTACTTCTTCTATGCCTTCAGCTAACTTCTCAGCTGCCATTTCTTTAGCTGATTATGAGAGTACTTGTCGAAAAAAACAAGTAAAAACAATCTGTCTTGCTAAGATTCCAGATATTCCAGTTTACATGAAGAGTACCCAAAAAATCAAAAATAGCAGAAAATAATCCTGCAAGCTGAGGCCCAAATTTCTTGTAAAGTTATAAAACTTCACTAAGTGCTTGGATGTCAAATTCTTGTCACAATGTTTGATGGATTGGTAGAGCTGACCAGCAAAGTGTGTCTAACCAGCAGCAAACTTGACTAACCAGCTATCTGGTACCTAGACTTGAGTTAGTTTAGCCAAATGAATACTTTTGCACATTCTGCATTTAACCTGTTGTTGTTAGGTGGATAAGATCGTTACATTCACAGCTTCCACTGAGGTTTTTGAACAAAGCTCGAAATGTCCATAGACCGCCCTCGTATTCGTATTTTATCTGCTTAATATGAGAGTTCATGATCTTGGTGCGTTGTGGTCTAGGGATTTATTTGCATAAAGTGGATGTTGAGTCCAGGTTGTCTAAATTCATGGTTACGTATACAGAAGATACTATGACTATTCTGTCAACTGGCCGTGTAGTATCCATCATAAACCACATGTCTGAATCTTCTCTGGGTATAGAAAATGAACTGTATCCATAAGCATCCATCAGTGTGTCTGTTCCAT
Source organism: Naso thynnoides (assembly GCA_029783665.1). Classification (NCBI taxonomy): domain Eukaryota; kingdom Metazoa; phylum Chordata; class Actinopteri; order Acanthuriformes; family Acanthuridae; genus Naso; species Naso thynnoides. Next base: position 24,552,198 of record JAQLOL010000005.1, on the reverse strand, counting down.
TCTAAGGTCCTAAGATCTGCCCCGAGTTTCACATATTGTCAGGGTAGTTTAGGAAACTAAGACTACTTGGTTAAGGAAATGGTAAATGTGTTTCTGTATTTTGAGTATGGAGTGTCAGTGTTTATACCAGACAGAAACTGGTAAATAAATCCCAGTTAATCCGACATGCCCAGGAACAGAAAAGATTAGCCTTCTGGCTAAAAACCAAAAACCTAAAGCTTAGCAGTAAAAGCCCAGCAGTAAAAGGTCAATAATCGAATGATCAGAAGCAGTGTGCAACAAGGCATCCAAGGCATCCATAGTCTGTAAGCATACAGCCTTTGTTGATGAACACAGTCTGAAAAATGGAGAAGTTGTCAAAATAGACAAAGTAGAGGAGAAATTAGTGGGCCAACAGTACACAGAAGCTAACAGATTAAAAGCCTAATACCTCTGTCATCCACCCTCCACCCCTAAATAGATTACCTCATTCCCCCTACATTGTCATCTGGACCCCCTGTGGGGAACAAATTACCATGTTATAATCTGGCTCAGTGGCCACGACAAGAACGGGTAAAGACCCAAATGTGTAAATTCTAAAAGGTAACTTCCGATGTATAAGTGTAAACTGTGTTAATGTGGACGTGTGTGTGTATGGAGGGTAAGGATGTAAAACACTGGGCCCAATGACTGCAGATCTGTTGAGAAAATGAAATTAGCTCTTATGACACCTTAATGACAAAATGTATTGACACAGTAGATGACACAGCATGCACAACTTACACAAACACTTAAAAGACTAAGCAGTAGCGATCTCACAGCTCGTTGGTGTAATGCAGAGGGAAAGATTGTAATCCTCCTCTGAGGATGTATTATGCCGCACTGCCAGTGGTGCGGTTACACTTTCCCATGAACTCAAGCTTATACTTTTAATTTTTATTTTTATTTATTTATGTTTTTCCAATGCTGGGGTCATTTGCAGTTGAGGCTGGTTTAAAATCTCTTGCACAAAATAAACAAATCTGCTCCTTCCTTTTTAAGCTGCACATTAACAATACATACAGTTTGTGCACCTCTCTGAATACAAACCTAAAATGATCTTAATAACAGAAAGAACAGATTCACAATATAAGAATTTAATACAAAAACCCCCCAAAACAGTATATGATTGACATTTACATTTTTAAGCATCAGTCCATACTGAGACCGCTTTCTCAAAACTTTTTTTTTTTGTAAATAAATCTTTGGTTTTTTTTTTAAATTTAGCTGTATTAATTGTACAAGGACAGTCATTTGTAAAAAGAATGAACCAGAAACGCAAGTGTGTGTGTGTGTGTGTATTTTTGCATACAGTTAAAACCTGTGAAAATACTGTTAAAATGTGCTGCAATAATAATTACACAAAAGCACATATTTTCACAGCTCATATTGAACAGTACTTATTGCTCGTGTCTAAGTGTGTTTCGAAGACTTTGCATTACATTAGGCTTTACTCTGTCTTCTATGTGTTCTAAACAGCTTTGAAAACAGTCTGATTTCAAAAATCACAAGTTCCTAATATAAGATGTTTTGTAGGTGGCTGAGTATAAATGAATGAAGAGTTTTCGGCTTTTGGAAATTTTGTCTTTAATTGTTTCTGTGTGTGAGAGCAATGACAAAGCTTTAGTTTGGTCCACATAGACTTCTTTTCGCAGGCTGTTTTTAGAGTTTTGACCATGTGACTTTAGATTTGACCAAAGCATGTTAATAGTTTTAAAAACTGTGTAACACCATAGACCAGAACATTGATTATTTTAACCACAGCTCAACTTTAAACTCATTTGGACAAATATCAGTGGATTTATGGCAGACCGCCTCTTTGGCCTTGTTTGTCTGAAAAGGAAACACTGACATCAAGTGGCCAAATATGATATTACAGCTGTTGTATATACAGATAACTACAATAAACTACTTTAATGCATTAAACTGCACAGTACACTACAGTGTCTGTAACACTGAACCGTTTGGCAATTCATTAATTCAACAACTGCATCCGAATAAAGCCACAATAAACACCTGAGAGTTTAGTTTTGGTCATTGTCACCACTTTTCACTTGAAGCTATTTTATTTTTTACATTGCAGCCACAGCTATTGTTTATCATGAATTATTACTTCATAAGTTTTCCTTGTTGTGTTAGTATAAAGGGACAACAACCATCAATTTGTTATACAACCTTGTGTTGTAAAATAATAGCTGTGTCTTGTGTAACCCACTACTGTATTAAAGTGTGTAGATGTTGAGGCTGTTAAAGGAGCATCCCAGTCTATTTTTGACTTGTCTCCATTAGCAGAGATCGCCCCCTATCTTCTACAAATGTTGTTGTTCAAATGTGACCATGTGTTACTTCAGTAGATGTCAGGCTGCATTTTTAAAGCCCATTCACAGCCATTCATGTTGAAACAGGGGATAGAAACACTATAGGACAGGTGAGAGCTGCTAGCTACAGGTAATTCACCCTTCTACAGAGAACGTCGCTGAGAGAGAGACCAAATTATTCCGCCTGGAAAAATAGTTCCTTACAAGTTCCTAGCTGGAATATTAGTGTGAAGAAGGATTTTGATGCAGATGTTCTTTTTAACTAATGCTGTCACACATTTTCAGCTGTTTTCTGTAACGTTTATTGAATATGGACAAAATGTAAAACACCATAACTCATAGATAAAGTTACTTTGGTACAAATGGACGGGGTTTGTGTGACCTGTGTGGCCAGTGTTGACAAAGGACGATGACATGTGGGAACACTGAGATGCTCCTTTTACGAGACACAATAAAACTGGAATTAAAGGCAAACTCTTTCAGGATAGACGACATCATGAATGGCTATTGTCTGTTGGTGACTTCAGAGTAGAGTATTGTTACTCGAGACCCCAACTTATCAACCCATTACGCAAAGGTCAGACACCCAAGTGGTGCCAATTATTGTGTAACTGTTCCTCAATTACAGATGCTTGCCCTTTAGTGGCCTTAACAGCACCTCAACAAAACAATGTGTCCTATAGTCTTTGCTCAGTGTTCCTATCGCCATGCATTTTGCATGTGTGCCCAAGGAAGTGTTTGCATTATAAATGTGACATGCTAGCCTACAATGACGCACAGCACAGCATATGGTCTGCCTCCAGTCTGAATAGTACTGCCGCATTTAACATGGACCTGAGACTGTAGTCAAAGCCTTTCTGCACATAACTCTTAGCCCTCGTTGAACCCAGTGAACCAAAGAGGTAGACCTTTTTTCATCAAAGGTAACTGACTTGATGCAACTGAAATGCTTTACTGCATATTATCGACCTGGCGAAGTTAGTGCTTCACATGTTGCACCTCACGATTGGTTCCAGATCCTGAGCACGATACCTCAGCAGGGAAAATGACAAATTTAATTTCACTGGTATTTAATTTCACTATTACAACACTTGGCTTAAAATCACAGACAAACACAAACACACTCAAACATACACATGCACAAACATGCTCACAAGAGCAGTTTCGGGTGGCCGGTGTTCCTTGCACCATTAACTATCCACAGGCAAGGATGACTCACAGGCGTTTCATTTGTTTGAAGTGTCCACTGCAGCAGCTGCGCCAAAGTCTTGCAAAATCTGACCAACTACTGAGCTGCTCCCTCATCCGCTCTGCCCTGTTTTTAGAAGGGATCAAAACTTTCACTGACTTTGCACCCATCCTGTGATGGGTTATGGGTGCATTCAGATGGTAGTCATTCAGTTTTCCCCTGCCTTTCATGTGTTATTCTGTGGCACTTGACGTTACTGCCGTTTTCCAAGATAACAACTGTCAAACAAGACTAATTATATTGGGTGGGGAGGGGGGCTGGAGTGTCCACATGCTGGAGGAGAGAAAGCACGACTGATGTGATTAATAGTACAGTAATGGAAAAGTAAGTTCTAACAGCGCCAAAATGTTAAATGAATTGGAACTGAACAAGAAAGGCAAAGTGAGGCAGGAATGCTGAGAGGAAAACTGGGAAAACAAACGGAGGATGAAAGATGGCTCTTTAGAAGATGAGACAAAGAGAAAGGACAATAGTAGCAGAGTAAGACAGCAAAATAGAAGAGAAAGTTGCTGTGAAAAGGCACTGATGCTTCTCACAGATTTGAATTAGTCTGAGTGACTACAGTTCCTGAATTTTAAATTTTAACCCCCTACACTGCTGCTGTTAAGGACAATCAAATTACTGTGACATGTTAAAGGACCATACCAGTGTTCTTACATGTCTTCAGCTATGTTTACATGGACACCAATAATCAGAGTAAAAACCTGATCAGAATAAAAATGCTTCACGTAAACACATCTTTCAGAAGAGTCTGATTTGGCACGGCCCATTTTGAAAGAATTAAGATACGAAAGAGACGGGTGGTTTATGTCGATCGTTGTTCCGACCTGTGTCCATGTGCACACTTGGTCCAATCGTCTCTCTCGGGTCGGGGTAAAATTGTCTTTGCTGCACATGTCTGCCCTATGTTTCCAAGATGGGGAAGCTCATTGGTTAGGGTTATTTCTGTCTGCTCTCCTGTGAACTGTTCATCGCTGCCATGATGGCTTGGACATTTGCATTATCACAGTGAGAAACACAGGACAGTGGAAACTTCCTGCTTTGTCCTTGGAGGAACTCCCTAGTTATGTTAGTTTGTCCAGTTACTTTTAAGCGTCTGAAAATGGGGAAATCATTTAGAAATGCCTGTAATTCCTAAACGGTTAAAGGAACTCAATTAATCCGAGTGTCAACAGCTTGTGGAAAAGTAGTCACCACTCGTCTGTCTGTGCTGACGCATCGTGCAGCTCATGCTGGGGCAATAGCGTCCTTTCTCTGCAAGCAGGAAGCTCCTGCTGTCCGTGTTTAACGTTAGTCACAGTGAAAACGTTTATGTCCAAGTCGTGGTGAGCAATACAGTTTACAGGAGAGCAAGCTGAGACAAGGAATACACCATGAGCTCCCCCGTCTCAAAAAAAAACAAAAAACATTTATTGTTGTTTATCAAGGAGCAGTTTGCACTGCTGAGCCTGTACAACATTTGAAGACGTGGAGCAACAGCTGCGTCTGTTTACAACACAGGAGGAAGTAAAGCTTCTACTTCTTCTGATATCTCCAAAAAATTAGACAACTCTGCACATGTCAGTTTTTTTTTCTGAGTAAACACTTGATGCATATATTCACACATCATGATCAGATCACTTTATTTAGCATCTCTGTGACCAGTGAAGGTGGTCCAATCACTTAACAAATTGATCTGATTGAAGATAATTTGCACATGTAAACACAGCTAATGTGCTTTGTCAAAATCGGCCACATAGGTCACATAAACCCCGCCCATTTTCCCCCAAGGTAGCTTTATCTATGAGATGTTGTTTGTTTACATTTTGTCTGTAATCAGTAAATGCACAGAAAGTAGCTGAAAATGTGACAACATTAATTGAAAAGGACGTCTGAGTCAAAATCCTTCTTCACACTAATATTCCAGCTAGGAAGGCAGCACTTGGAAGGAACTATTTTTCCAGGCGGAATAACTTTTGCTCAGTGGTTCCTGTTTCTCCTTCCTCTGTAAATGATGGCTCAATCCAATAAGGCTCCACAGTCGTGCCATTGAATGAAGCATTTCCAACTTCGTCCACGTCTTCATCATATTCATTGTCAGACATGTTTTCGGGTTGATGTTCAGTCAAGCAGTTTCTCTAGAATATCGTTCTTTGTCCTCACCAGGGGTGGAGTGGCACACCAAAATCCACTGGGAAAATTCTGACCGCACTGGCCCACCACCAGCCCACCACTGGCCCAACCCATCCCCACCACCTTACAACTACACAAGCAAAATTTATGTGTTTTTACAATACTAAATCTATTTTGTTTAATCTAGATGAAGACCCAAATTACGTCATGTTTCTTTGAGTGGAATACCTCCATACTCGATATGGCAACCCCGCCGCCGCCACATGGGCCGGCTGGCCATGAACGTCACACGGCCGCGCAGAGCAGTCTGCGGGCCGGTTCACGCAAGCTTATTGGCCGACCGGCCCACTGGGCAATGTCCCGGTCGTCCCGATGGCCACTCCAACCCTGGTCAATACCACTTCCTACTTATACAGTCCAACCAGAGCCGGCCGCAGATGTTTTGGTCAACGGAATGCAGCAACGTTCCCTGCATGGAAGGTGTCTGCTTTTGATCTTTATATCAGCAACTTTCTCCACAAAGGCCAATGGGAGCACTCTCTACTCAAGTATACACATGGTCGAACTTTAACAACAACATTTGGTGAGAAGTCAAAAATAGACTAGTATGATCCTTTCGAGTGTTACTGCGCCACACTGGTGTATGTGCACATCCTCATAAATGACTCTGTGTTCATGCATACAGAGACGAAGCAGCACATCCTCTTTTCCCCTGACTCTTTCTAAACATGGCCCTGCCCTCGCTGCCCTACTCTTCCTGTTCCAACACCCACAACATGTCCTGCTGCCCTCCCCGCTCTCCTCCACCAACTCCCTAAATTCTCCCCATCCATACTCGCTGTGCTCCCCCACATTCTGTATAGATTAACAGTGCCATATCTTAAACTTTTGAACCAGCACTTCCCTACACATTCCATCAATCTTTCATATTTGTATCAGAAGAAACATTCTCCGCAAACACACACGTCCACCCAGAAACTCTACACAGTTGTGATAAGCAAATGTTGTCTTCTCATTTCGTGTGTTGACTGGTTGCATCTGTCAATGTGTCCTTGCTTAGATTCTTCATCACTTTTTATCTGTCCATCCATGGGCGTGTGCAAACATATTTTTGATTTAGGAAGGTATGTTTAATAAATAACTGAGCATTTTATAAAAACACATTGCAAATACATTTATAGGTATAGAATAAAACTAAATAAATGGTCAAGTACAGCAAAACAAATCAGCTCATTGTGGATTGTTAGCCTATTGCCAGAATAAAATGTTATAAATTTTTGCAGACCACAGATAAGTCAAATTTGTGTGTTTCAGCAAAGCAACACAGATGTAAATAAACTGACTTTCTCAATAAAAAGAAGAGGGGAAGGTGGAGGCACGACAGCTTGGCAAGACACCTCAGGCCCACTGCAAGACCATTATTTGCTGCAACTGACAAAATCAGATATTTTAATCTAAAATATGTTCTTTTTTTAATGCTAACCATTTGGTTTTGAGCCAGCACCAAACCATACCCTAACCTCTGCCTTGTCACAAAATAAAAAGAAAATTGAAACGTAAAGACACTCAAAGTTTAATGGTAAAGAATGTTTAAAAATATTAGTGCTTAGCAGAAACTTCAATGCCAGCATTTACTCTGGTGATTTGGTTGCGCAGATTTATGACAGTCATGAGAAAAAGTTATTGATTGTAGAAAAAGAAAGGAAGTTGCATGCACACTAACTCCAAGCCACAAAAAAACTTTCATGAACAAAATTTTGATCAGGTCAAATGGAGATCTGTGAAAGATCTGTTGATCGAAACTTTTTTCGTTGAAGTTTTTGTGGCTTGGAATGAGTGTGCAGGTAACTTTTTTTTCTTTTTCTACAGGGTAACCTGACAGCTTTGTATAACCTCTTGTGCCACAAGGTTATTGATTCACATATGATTTACAGATTCAAGAATGGGGGAAAATCACAAGCGAATATCAAGACTGTTGCTGATTGCATATTGTCATTACTCTGACATTACACTCGTTACAAAGAATATTAAATGATACTTCCTGTCTCTCATGTGGTCGTGTTGAAGGTCGAGCAGATGCGAGCAGGGAGCCTGCAGAACGTTTGGAAAATAGCTCTGCTGACATCAGCAGCACTGGGGAGTTATGTTGGCTAACAAGCTACTCCCATGCACAGTTTGTTTACACAGACGACACCCAGATCACAGTCTCTTCTTCTCATTACATGAAATATGCAGTGGGGGAAAATGTCACGAGTTGTATTCAATCTGCTAAGAGTGACACGGCAACAAAGATCAGTGTAACTGAGAGTAATGATGATGAACTTTAGTGTGCGAGGAAAATAACTGACCTGAAAGGAGAAGTTAGTTTTTTGCACATTAAGCCTTATAATAAGGATTTTCTGTTGATTTCTGTTTATATACAATGTTCTACATCATTCTCATGATGAACGGTGCAGAATTGAGCTGAAGCTCAGTGCTGACAGCTAAAGGATTCAAAGGGGGAATTTCCAGAATCCTTCAAAAAACACAATAAACAAGTTTCCAAAAACCACAAACTCACGGAGTGATCAGTAGTGTCCGCTGACATTCTGGTACAAAAATCGTTGCATAGTATGCTGTGCTTTGAGTTTTACTTTTGGAACTATTTGCAGCTGGCCACCTCATTGCTGTTTGTAAACTTCTGCATGATTTTTCATAACAGGAGTTTGAAGGTTATCATAGAAGAGAGACATCTTCCGTGTCCATTCTGCTAAAATGTAAAGTTGGAATAATGTCATTTATGCACAACATCGCTAGTCATCAACAGAAAACTACAAACTTTCCAAAGCACCTCGAACCTCAAGGCAATGTCAGTACAATTTAATGGACTTTCTAAAAAGATGAATAAAACTCGATGCGAAGCATACCATCCGACAAATTTTGTATCTGAACATCAGCGGACACTACTAACCACTCGGTGAGTTTGTTATCTTTGAAAACAAGCGTTTATGTGTTTTCTGAAGGACTCTAAACATGCCCCTCTGAATCTACTGTGGCGTGATACACCATATGCCAAGTTAAAGGATGTTATTTTTAAAACATATTCATGGTCCTGTGTATAAGTTCCACAGATTACACCACATGCAGCGGTTCATACACATCCCTTTTTTCCAGGCTGGATTCCTCAGAGCTGAAGTCAGTCTTTGGGCTTTCTCAGGGCTGAAGCAGGTTTAGAACAGGTACTTCCTGAATGACAGTGACCCCGTCCACAGTGCACAAGGGCTCAATGAATGGTGTGATGAGGATGAAAATGATGTAAATCATGTGTTACGGCCTTGTGGTTCACAGGCCAGTTGAATACCTATGAGAGAATCTTTTGGATGAATCCATTCCTCCAGTCAAGTTCCAGAAATCAATGAAATCAATTTTCAGAGAAATCAGTGCCTTGGTGCATAGACGCTGTGACAGTCACACGTGCTGGCTGACACATTGCTTAGAGACTTTATTTTGGATATTTCTTTAATATGCCTGTACATTATTTAGTGCTCCAGGAACTCCAGTGTCATGGCGTCTTTTTTGGGCCTTTTATTATTCGTAGAAGTTTGGTGTCCTTAAAGGCATTCTTTCTACACATGTGAGCTGAGTAGTTGATTTAGATAGATAGATAGATAGATAGATAGATAGATAGATAGATAGATAGATAGATAGATAGATAGATATGTACTTTATTGATC
>JAQLOL010000005.1:24529138-24542721 GCA_029783665.1 Naso thynnoides | reverse complement strand
TAATACATTTAATAATTATCTATGATAATCATTAATTAATTCTGATAGCCAAAATATTAAGTTGCAAAATCCCAACATTAGCCTAATTAGCAAGGATGCCAAAAAGAAGCCTTTGCACGCCTTCATCTATCTTATCATGTGACAGTCGACTTGCAGGTTTTGGCCGTACCTTAAGAGTGCGCCACATTGCTATCCTTGACCTGTGACATCCCAAATTTGTTGAAAATTCAACTTAAATTCCTTTATAATTTGCATAAAGAGACACAATTAAAACGTGCTTTCAGTCAAGGTAATACTTTCAAATTCCAAGTCTAAAGACAAAGGCCTGTGATCAGATATTATCCAGATTACATATCCAGACACAGAGTACATGCTAACACTACCTATAAATGTGGGAAGAAGCACGGACTCCCAGATAACACAACATAAGCAGCATAAGAAATCTACATGTTTTAGCCCAGGCAGAGTCCTCGCTTAAAGGCTTTAACATGTGTGAAGATGACATTGATTTATACACACTTGACACTCCCTTTCTCTAAATACTCTGCTCCCTTCACCCAGTTATTTACTCCTATAGATTGCAGAACATGACAGCAGCCATATATAAGGGGGGAAAAGAAGAAGACATAATCCTGTAAATCCAGCTCAACAGCGCAGACACCATCCACCTGCAATTATAAAGCCATTCAAGCCTTACAACCAGATAAACCTTTGACAAGGTGTTGATCCAGAACAAGCTGTACCACACATCCATTTCCACATCACTCATTTCTAAAAGCTGGTGGATGATACAAATATTACAGGAAATCCAGAGGGAATAAACGGCCAAAACTCCAATCCGAACAGGACGGAGGTTGACTGAGTGGGAATGTGACATTTTTATAAGGAGACCATGAATTATTTTTATGGCATCATTAATAAAGTCTCTGGAAAATGTTTTTTTTAAAGGCAGCAGCTAGGCAAGGATTTCACCCTGAGACAGATGAATGTGTGCTGGGCTGTCAGAGGAGGTAGACGGTGGACACATGAGCTCAACCGTCATCCCATCTATAATAAACTATAAGCACAAAGTCAAATAAAATGTCAAGCTGGTCAGAGAACATTACATAATTATGTTTAGGTTAAACTTGGCCCATCATTTGAAAATTCCAGGAGGAAATTATTATTAAAGTCATAAATCACTAATCCTTTTTAAGGTCACTCCCCTCCTCCTCAGTAAGCTTAGCACAGTGATCTCATGTTGGTCAACATGCTGCTCATTATTTGCACATAAAGCCACACCTTTATTCACTTAGTGCAGACATACAGTAGTGCTTGAACAATTTTGTGGTCTTTCAGAGAGAAAGATGAGATGATGGACGATACCACCATAATGTTTGTGTGGTTAAGACTGAGCTAGAGTTGAGCAAGGTCTGCTATTGACTAGAAGCATAAAACCTACAAGCAGAGGGAAATAAACTTCAATTTAAATTCAATTTAAATAAAAAAAAAAATACCAGCACACCTTGCTAACTAATTTACATGTTTTTAGCTTGTCTGATAACCAGCAGAAACGCATCACTTATGGTTTAAGCTGGAGTTTTGTCTGAGAACTATTTCTCAGTTCCGCAAATCAAGCATGTGATTAAAGCTTAAGTAGGCAGATTCTTTACGTTGTCATCGGGTAAACATTTCATAATAACCTGTCAGCATGTCGTATTTCAGGTGGTCTGAAGGAACACTAGACTTCTGCACCTGTCCTCGTGTCTGTATTCAGACTGTGATGGGAACTTTTCTGCCCATCACAGGACATTTCAGGAAGCGTGTGCTCCTACTGGCTACTCTGCGCTGCGCTTCTTAGTGACAGTTGAGGTCGCTAAAGTGGCTTTCACATGATAAGAACTTTGCTAATAATATATATAATAATAATAATGTGATGTTATTTAAAGCTAAAAACGTTAAATTGTCTTTTTCCACGATGCATGGTGGCTCAGAATACAACAACATCTATGTGATTAATTTACAGCTTATGAAAAAATAAACATTACTGGCACCACTCATCCATCTGTAGGCTAGCAATGCATTGCACGAGCTTCGACTGTGGCTTGAGTCACCGTCTCTGGTTGCAACAGGCCATTGCCTCGCTGTTAGCAGTGTAGCTCCAGGCCTCCAGCTGCACCACTTCTTGCATCTGCTCAGTGATACTGTGATGTTATTTCAAGCCAAAAAGCTGTGCCACTCTTGCTTGTGCTGTAACTGAGTTTTAAACACTGATCCATGTTTGCAACCTGGAGCTTGCACCAATGCATCCTGGTACATGTAGGCACTGTAAGACTGGCTATGTGGGCAGGACGGCTTTCTCTGCAAAAACAGAATTTTTTTTGCTTCAGTTGACCACAGTTACCATCAACACTGATTGTTGGAGTTCTTCAAGTTTGGCTCAAAACGAGGCTCTTGCTCTTGCCATTCTAATCATAAAGCAGCAAAAAACAACTAAAAAGTTTGCGTGCATGAAACATTGTTACTTTGCTACGAAAAAGGAGAGTTCAACTCGGTCAGAGAGCGATGGATTTATTTATTTTGGAAAAAACTTTTCTCTCCTTCCTTTGCTTTTATGTGTCATTTCCAGGCCACCCCCGGCCATGTCACATACAGATGCACTGGTTGCGTCTCGAAAGGGTCAGAAGCAAATTAGGTTGAAGTTCAAATAATTTGAGCTTTGAGCCTTGAGCGTAGCGGTCAGTGCAGGGGGGAAATCTGAGGGGTTTGCCAGGTGAAGGGTAGCGGTGCTGCATAGTCAGGCACTGTCGCCCTCTCCATAGGAAAACCATGGGACAACCAGGGCAAAGCAGCTTTACTGCTGATCATTTGTAAAGGTCTTTTCACACCGCCATGTGGCTACGCTCATTTCAGTGAGGGAAGGAAGTTTTTAACTGCAGCGGTAGGATCAAGAAGCAGTTGCCGCCCACTTAAAAGCACAAAGATTTTGTCAAACCACTTTGAATTAAGTGTGTTAAACTTCTGGTGGCAGCCGCCAAGCAGCGGCCAATCCAATAAGAGGATCCAGGCAAAGCTTTTTTTTTTTTTTTTTTTAAACTTGATTTGATTGAGCAACACAGATGACGCCACAATGTTGTTGTCCAAGCTGTGCAGCACAGCTCTACTGCTGTACAAGAAATCAAAAGAAAATCTGTAAATGGCACAACCTTTCTGCCAAATGGATAAATCATCCAAACACGTAGAAATCTTTGGTCACAATGTCAATGCCAAGTCTTTGATCAAAGCACCTCCCTGTCATCGCTGCGTAGGACCACAGTGGCAGCATCTGCTTTTTAATTTGTTGGACATGTAAACAGACAGAAATGTATAATTTGTGATTTGAAGAGGATTTTATGCTGGAACTATTTCTCAGTACTGCATATGAACACTGGGAATTTTGTTTTTGATGATAATTTAGAAAAGAAGAAATCATGATGTCCCCTGTGCTAAAATGTTGACCAAATGTTGACCTGTTCATAGTTGTCCAGTTTGGGATTTGCAGGAAAAATCTGAAATTTCCCCTCAACACTATTTTGGCTTCAGCATTTGGGCTTTCCAGTTTCTCAGCAGTTTCTGGGAGGGATTCCCTGTCACAAGCTGAATAACAGTCCATGTTTTGAAAAATGTCCCTATTGATGAGACAAGTTTGCAGTTTGTTCATCTTCTTTATATCACAACATATATTTTATAGCTGTAAGCAGGGCACAGTTTAACATAAGACTTCCTTTTTAAATCCCAGCATTAGTTTTCTAAACCCTTGTATTTGTGAAGCATCAATCTCACAGCTGGAAATTTGTGAGGAAAAGTGATGGATACTTCATTTTTTAAAGCATGTTGTCAGTCTGGCTTCAAACCGGACAAGTTTTTCCAAGTTTGAAGGCAGTGGAAATGTTCACTGGGAGAAACACTCCCCAGGAAAGTGTTCTTTTTCACTCTGTGTTCTGTCTTCAGCTGAACAATGTTTGAATGAATAAACCTCACAGAAAAGTGTAAGTTTATCATGCAGACATGCAACAACATTTTTTAAGTGAATAATAAGCAGCTTTTGCAAAAAGAATATAAAACTTTTGCCTTATATTATATGGACGAAATGCCTCATTCTGCACAGACATTAACCTGATTTTTTTGCAGGACCCTCAGGAATGGCCTTGAACGGATGAATGAATGGCTTTAACTTTAAATGAAATCAAGGCTTTGGATGGGTTTCAAGTCTCAAAAGACATTATTTTCATGTTAAAGAGAGGCTTTTTGTCTCGGGTAAGTCATCTAATGCTTATGCTGTTCGGCACAATATATATCCTCCCTCATTTTCTCCCCTTTCTGTCCCTTTTCTGTATAATCACAGAGTGATGTTTTGACTGGCCAAATCCCTAGAATTTCTCCTGAGGTTAGTGCACAGTCAATCATGAGGGCTTTGGCCGATCTTTTAAAAGAACCTCCAGATTATGTTACCTTCACCCAACAGGCAGCTCCATTGATCCTGTCGTGCTCTCTGTGGATGTTCATGCAGACTTCACTTCCCATGCCCTCCCGCTCTGTCATGCCATGCTCTCTTTTCAGTGACATATTTAGGTTGGTAATTAAGCCAGGATCAAAGCACTTCTGCTTTTTAGTGGTGTGAGAAGGTAAGGAGTCAACCGCTATTGCAAGGGAGTCTTAAAAGTGAGACCTGGCAGCCAAGGTACAACAGAGAACAAGTCAAAAGGTGGGTTACACTCCTGAAGGCGAGATAGTCGGCTTAGGAGAGAAGGTAGGCACTTTATTCTTTGCTGGAAACATGTAATCATTTGAAAGAGGATAAGGTTGAAGCAAGGACATTACTGGAGCCACACCTTATCAAAACATAGTACCTAATTGAGACACTGGTGCCTAAACAAACTTTCCCCAGATGAAAAGAAAATGGCCTGTGAAAACAATTCCTCAACGTAGTGGACTTTTGGACAGTGTGTCTTTTAAGTAAGACTTTGTTTTTGCCTGTCAGGCTGGTGAACACCCATGGATGTACAGTACAAAAACATTACTCCATATTTCCAACAATGTCAGCTATGCAGCTTATGTTTTCTCCTCAACTTCAGACGGATCCGCTATGAGAGAATGTTTTACTTACATTAAACACAACTGATGTCACTGATTGTAATGATACCAGATACCAGACAGATACCATCAACATTGTGATCATGTTGCTCCACACATTTTTTCCATCCATTTTCTATTGGGTACAGCTAACATTTGGTCTACCAGCCACTCTTATATTGGTACCAGGCCCCACATGGGGAAAGGGTCTGGATTTGCTAAAAGATGCATCGGAGCTGCACTCCTGGGAAGTGACCAGTTCACTCTCGAGTTCATCACGTCACATGTAACCCAAACATAAAGTTTACAAGAAGGACAGAGGAAAAAAGACCCACGGGCCACAGCAAAATGCTGTAAATATTTTGGGGAGAATGTTTGCCACGGGCAAGGAATAGATAAGCAGTAAAACCACAGTGTGTCGGAATGGAAATCGGCGTGGAGCCTCTACAACATTGCACGGACAGTAATTTATGACTTTCTACTTGGTGACATGTCAGCTTGCATCCATCACCACTGTCACAGTCTGTCTCTGAAACACACAAGCATGCGTACAAACAATCAGTCCCTATACTTTAATTCTTGGGCTTAATTGAATGTAGGGCCTGAGGTTCTTTGAGATAAGAGAGCAATGAGAAAAGGGGTTGAACAAGATATCAATGACAACAATGTTTCTTCTGAATAACAGCCATTACAGATCACTCTGTCTCAAAATGAAGATGAACTTTAAAAGATCCCTCTGTTTTCCCAGCATCAGCTAAATAATAATAATAAAAAAAAAATAGAACAATAAAAATCAATTGACTTTTCACTGCATTAGATGGTGCTAAGAGCCGACGGTTTGCTGAGGTAATAAAAATGCAATTAAAAATGACTGAAGTGAGGTAAATAGATTAAAGACCTTATCTTATTAAATGGAATAGAAGGTCCTGACAAAGTTTTACAGTAGGAAAATGATTTACAGTTGAAAAAGATGGAACAATTGCAGTATATAATGTTGCAATACTCAACATATTACAACATCATGATAATATTATATCATGGGTAATATATTCTTAGTGTGTTCCTAAGTTGTGTTAATATTGTTGACATTTTAGTATATTTCCTACACACAGTGTCTTTCATTGTGATGTTATCTATAGGAGACACGTGTACTTGTCTGTGCACAGATCTCGGCAGAGGCACAGACCCCAGTCGTATGGCTGCTGTCTTCCGTACACAGTTAATAATAAAGGCAATAGTGGCAGTCTTGTTTGTTGAGATCAATGCATTATTTGCAGTTACAGCTGTGGTAGATATGAATGATGGGAAACCAAATCAGGTCCTTCCATGACCTTTATAACCGTTCATACTCACATTTTTCTAACAGGCCACAGGTCAGCTCTCGGCTTCTGCGGAGTTATATTTACTTGTATGAGTGCCAACGTACATTCATATGACCTGCACTCCAAATACGCTGTTTGGGGGGGGGGGGGGGTGTCCCTTTTTGTCCCACATGTCTTTCAGAAACTGGTAAAGCTCTTAATTTTCCCCTTAATCATCCCAGTGTGTACAACACTTTGTGTTATGTGGCTTTGTCAGTGGTTTGGTGTGCTTTGTGTGTGTTTTTTCTAAATGCCACCTCACTGAGCAAAAATGGCACTTATTATCCCGACAGGAGAACTTTAGCCTCTTACTGTGCTGACCATGGAGAAATGCCATTTTCAGTTGAATCACTTCTTATAAATGTCCCCTTCAGTTTTCCTTCCTGTAGTTAAGAAGACAGCCTGTCCTTTCTCATTATGAGACGTGGTAAGTCTAGAATGTCCCAAAGCAACCAACAAATTTCAGTCTCTCGAAGTGTAGGGTGTTAAACCTAACAGCCACAAAAACTTGTCCTGTGCTCAGTGTGGTGAGTCAGGCCTTGTTTATGGTCGCTGCAGTGTTCCTCGTGCAACAGCATCACGCTCGCTGAGGCATGTCTGGTCAGCACATCGCGCACTGCAGTATTCTCCAAAACAGCACAGGGTGTACACACAAAATATTCTGTATGAATAAGTCAACAACAAGTCAACAAGTGTACGGGGAGGACCTCATTATCCAAAATGTCTACACTATATACGCAACAGCTTTATCATTACAACTATGTATGTGTGTGTGTGTGTACACTCTATGTACATGCACGCTGGAGTGAATTCTCATTCTATTTTTTTAACTTGTTACTTTACAATAGGCTTTGCTAACAAAATGTAGTCTAAGTGTGATAATTCTTCATTTCACTGGACGCAGTCTTTAGGATAGGCTGGTTGAATGAGTTATTATTTGTTTGTGAAAGAAGCCACACGCACAAACATTGTAAACGTGCCCACTTTTATTTAAAAACACACCTGAATTAAATTAAATAACAAACCATATGGCTATTTGATTCTTCTGGGGACTCTCTCTCCTGAAATGAAAAGCGCAGCACGTGCAGAGTTACAAAATTTCAGAGGCACACGACCAGGCGCCGAGACGGCTTGCAGGGCCTTTGTGTGGGTGCGATGATGTTACTTTTGGCGCGTGCACCTTGATGCGAGGAAGACTATGGCGGCCACAAAGCAAAGCAACACAGTCACAGAGTGCATGAGAGAACTTTACATGCATTGTAGCGCTGGACCATCAATATCTGCAGCAGAATATTCATCTCTACCTGTGTGCGACTCGTATCAAAAGCGCATTTTTCATTTGCAGCATGGCCAGTAAAGTGTTCTTGTCTTTAATAAACCAGACTGTATCTGCTTTCATCATTTTCATAATGACAGAAGATAACATGCAATAAAACTGTAAAACATGACATGAAACAGACATTAAAGAAGAGAGAGACATTCTGTTTAGGAGTGATGCAGTTTGTTGAAAGTTTGATGAAGGTGTTTCCATGGCACATCCCCTTGAAAAGAAGATGGATGTTAGAGCGCTCATTTTGAATGATCTAATATCCCAAAATTCTACTTAATGCTCTTATAATATTTATATTAATCTAAAACCTGATAAAGTTGGAGGCCTCACTGTTCAGCCTGTCTCCGCTCTGTTATTAATCTTTATAGTCTTACTGCCAGTCATGGGTTATTCCAGTACTCCCACTAAGCTTCAACATAAACCCAGAGATCAAAAAGAGAAATTTCCTGATGTTTAATTTGCCTTTGAAGTCTGAGGGCATCAGGCCCTATGAATAATCCATATATGGCTGATTGAAGACTGCCAAGGCCGTAAAGCTATCACAACAAAGCACAGAGTTATCTCTGACGGGCTCTGTGAGACGAGATCAGTAGAGGCCAGCTTCTCCACATCCGAAAGAGGGAAAGAAACTGAAGAATGACGCATGCAACCGGTCAGAGCTCACAGTTGGTAACCAGTGTTGTGGCGCCCAAACAGTGGGCCACAGCGGGAGGTCGATGTCTGTTTTCTTAAGGCAGCTCAGCTGAGACAATGGTGCTGCCTCACTGTTTGTAACATCATGGCAACATCGACTTCTGCTCGGAAGGCTGCAGGCTGCCAGCAGAAGCTGCCAGGCTCGGTTATAAACTTTACAGAAGAAAAGACCAAGTGGGGTCGTGAGTTGGAGTTGTGGTTGTTGATCTTGCTTTGGCAATGTGAGCATGTGACTTTTAAACTGACACTTTTTGTTTTTTTTAAAAAATTAAAATCCAAAGCAAAGTCAAATTTAAAATTTCACAATGATGCAGAGAAACAAAGATTAAGGATAAAAAGACACTACAATAATGTCTTTATTTATTCGTTTTGCTTCAACTTAGAGGACCAAACCAGTGTTCCTACATGTCATTGTCCTTCGTTGACATCATGGCCACACCCCTGTTTGGGTGTGAACAAACCCTCCTCCTTCGGTAAATTCAAAATATCTTTAATCGCCTTAAAGAAGAATACCACATTTCTTTTGAGTATCAGGAGCACACGTACTAAAAGGCAGCCAGTCTAACTCTTATTTAATGTCTTTGCCGATCAATAATTGAAATTGTTACGTTGAAAAAATGAAGGAAATGGAGGTCGGTGGGTGTCCTTCAACCATCATCATGTTACTTAAAGTGGACCAACGACCCCGCCCACTGGCCTGAGGCATCGTATCCTGAAATATACAACCATTTCACTAAATCTCCAGGAAATATACTTCTGACACGTTTTCTGCCATTAACTCACTTTATTTGGCTGTTTTGGTCGTCTGTCCAATGTGACATTACTGTGACTAGCTGCTCAGCAGGGTTTTAACAAGCTGGTACCTGCAGCTGTAACAGGCTGTTCATAATATTCTTAGGATGCTTTTTTTGCCAGACAGTAATATGGCTCAGAGTCACAGCTCATGGCCATAACTATCATTACTGATCACCTGCTGCTTGATAGTATTCACCTGTTGTTCATGACCAAGATGTCTGTGATCACATACTATGAATAAAGACAACAGTAGTAATTCCATCCTAAATATCAAAAAAAGAGGAAAGCCACTGTATGCTCCAAAAGAGTTTGATGCTTTATAAATGCATTATTTACAGCTCACTCTGCAGATTAACACAATATAGCATTTTGGCCACGATCAGTAGTTAGTAGTAATATTACAGTGGCCTGCATGTTTTACATTAAGCCTTATTAATGTTCATCTGCCTAATAACCGCTGTAATGGGGGCATTTCTAAGATGTTAAACTTTTTTGCAAAGTAAAGAAAATCATAACTCCGGATTTTTTTTTGTTTTGTTTTGTGATATACACAACGCAATGCATTCTGCACCACGCTGCATTGCTCTCATGTATGAGGTAACGTATTACAGTGTGTGACTGAGAAAATAAGTCAGCTGTGTGGCAGTAATGTCCCTGAGACCCATTACCTCTGTTTTCTGTAGGCTAACGTTACACAGCCATTTGCATTAGTGTTACATGCCAGGGTACAAACTGACAGCTGTAGACAATGAATATAATAGGGTTACTGTCACTGCACAGAACAACGGAACTGGAAAAAAAATTGTTTCGTCTGAGTTTATGGTGATTTGGACCCGATCACAGGCATCAATAGTGACTACATAAAAACATCAGTGTGTTCACTGAGGGTCTTGTCTGCTGTTAGAGGAAATTTGTAATCATCAAAGGAATCATGAGACTGTTTCATAAATACCTAAAAGTCTCTCGTAGTCACTTTAAATGTAAAAAACACTGATAAGCAAGCATGAACTGATCAAGAGATCAATGCAGATGTTGCTGGTGGGTAAATGTGAAGAAGAAGTAAGAAGCCAGACAAACAAACAGTTAACTGGTTGAACTGAAAGATAAACACAAAGAGAGGGAGGAATATACAGTGGGAGTGAGCTGCGTGGGTGAGCTCCAGTGTGACGAGTCTGACTCAGGCTTTCCCAAGAAACGGCTCGCAGAGTGCCGTCCCCCTGCGCCCAGTGGAACGTTTCACCCACGCCCATTCAGCACACATCACATTTTACGTGGAGTTTTCTCCTTCGTGATCATGATTAGACAGCTGGCAGGAATGAGATGGAAAAGAAGTCACTTCTGAATTATAAAAAATCCAGTAGAATACAAGGGTGGAGGCGTTGAACAAAAAGTCTTAGTTTGTCCAGCGTTTAACGAGGATGTGTCCTCCAGTGATGCTTCAGCACAGCTGTTGCAGTGGTCAGAGAAGCTTAGTGATGCCAGGAAGGAGGCTGCACGCTCAGCAACTGTATCTCAGAAAAATTAACTTTCAAAAATGAGTTTTGCAGGGCAATAAAATTGAACTGCATTTAATTTATTCATGCAGTTGTATGCTCCACATATCATGGCCCATGCTTCCTCCCTCTCTGCATCCTGCATGCACTTGGCCCAATGTTGACATTCTTTCCAGCAGCTCCTGATTACTCCATCATGTTACAGGCTGGGCGTTCCTGTTTGTTTTCTCTGCCGTATCTATGCACGTCGCTACCATGCAGTTACTAAATACATGGCCATAAGCCACGGCTCTTTGTGTAATCCATTCACTCACGCACGAGAACGAGGGGAGCTGACAGACACTTGTTTTAGGCTTCATGAGGCTCAACCTTAAACCCTTGTTTTGCTGTTTGAAATTATTAAGCTCACAACATTGTTTGTTTTCTAAGATTAAAGTTAAAGATGCATTTAAGTTTTTTTGTGACGGCCAACTCTACAGCTCCTCTCATCTCTGCAAAAATGGCTGCCGTTTTTCTGCTCGTGTTTTGGTTTTTCAGCCAGTAAATTTACTGTTTGAGTTCAGTCTCACTGCATCGACAGGTGGCCTGAAACATGACTCCAAGTGTTACTCAATGTCTGCTGGATGTGTAAATAAGCAACTGTTTGCTTACGAGTGATAAGTCAGTGTTGTTTGCAGCTTACTTCACTACACTTAAAGTGTCTCAAAAAATCATGTTAATGCAGTGAATGCCGTCAAAGTGTTCTCTCAGGACAGCGGTACATTCAGAATCTCTACATATAACTCATAACATACAACTGATATAATGAAATAAAATCATCAACTAAAAACAGAATTTCTAATTCTATGAGAGCTCCCAAATGAGAGGCCATGTGCGTCATCACATGCTCTTGTTGTTGTGTTGTCACTGAGAGAGAAAAGGCTGAGAGCATGTGTTCTGTCCTGTGACAGCTAATTCAATTAGCTTTAGAGCTGTTAGCTAAATCTGTATTTGATCAGACCAGAAGCTGCTAACCTGAAAACAAAGTGCATGCAGATACCATTACAAAGACTTATCCTGGGGATCATGCATTACATGTGTGCCCTCACTCGTTCCTGCCCTCAGTCTGTCCGTATGACTCTGACGTGGCTTCTGCTATGTTTTCCTCGGAGTAGTTCACATCTCCCTCCTGCTGCTACTGTAACTCCCGCCGCATGGAAACGGAAGGAAGTTGTTAATGTTGTTTCTGGGATTCAAAACCATCTTGACTTCTTTAAAACTTATGTAACCCCTCCTGCTCTTCCAAAAAATAAAGTGTCTTGTCTTTCTATTAATGGCTGATGTATTTCACTCGCTGGTGTAAATTATCTATGAGGAAGTTAGCGCTTTGATTTTATTTAAGTCCCAGCATGGCTAAAACTACACACTAAACAAGTACAAGCAAATTCTTCAGCTATAGCAAGAATTTAAATCAAGTGCATGTCATTAAGTCTTACAAAGTCTGAGGAGTGAATTTATAACTGAGTTTAGTTTCTGAACAGTTTCATGACCATTGAACAGAAACAAAAGCTCCAATATTGTCTCTAGTCTCTACGCTGCTTTCTTCTGTTCTTGTTTCTGGTGTGTTGGAGAAGTCGAACTTAACACAACGAGAGAAAAAAATGTATTGATAAAATGTTAAAGGAGTCGGTCACCTATTTTATGCCGTGTTGTATAGCGGTAAAGTAGAAATACTTTGTTACTGTACTTAAGTGTTTGGTTTTTTTTAAATCTGTACTTTCCTCTTTCTATTTCTGTTGACTTTCACTTTTACTTTACTAATCTTTCAAAGAAAACAGATACTTTCACTCCATTACATCTCCCATAAACATCTTAGTTGCTAATTACTACATAAAACCAGAATACATTTGGTCGGCTACCTGCCGATTACTTTTGTTTTGTTGTGTTTCAGTAGCCAGTAATGTTGGATCACAGACTGCAAGAAGTTGGTTCATTGGTTAATCATGTTTGGCGCAAACAGGCGCTCTTAAGCTGCAGTACAAATAATGACTGTGTTGTTACTTTGGGTGCAGCTGTCATCATGTTTTATGTTTGATTTTAAATCATTTTGTTGTTCTGAAGCAGTTGACCAGCTGCTGATTCAGCTTGAGCCAAACTTTTCTAAACCTATTGTGTTCAAATCTGGTCCATAGCAGTTAAGAAAGTTTAGAAAGCTTTCTGAAAGCACTTTTTAAAAAAAATAAACTTATTAGGGACCGAGCACTCCAGTCAAGGACTCTTGCGAGGCTAGAGGAGTCCTTAACTGGAGGGCAAGGACCCTATTGTAATTGTACTGTTTGTTTGTTTATCATTATACTTACACGTCTTTGAGCCCAAATTTGACCCCCTAAACATGCTCAAAAACTCACCAAAATTGGCCTGCACATCAGGTCTGGTGAAATTTTTTTAAATGGGAAAAATTAACCCCCAACGTGCCAAAATGTGCTCTCTAGCACCACCTAGAAACACTAAAACGGCCACTACGGCCTGTAGGAATGTCGTAGAGATACCAAACTAAAACTCAATTGTTCGTCTCATCAAGACCTTAAAAATCACCCACTGACACCCCTGACCTAAATTCAACAGGAAGTCCACAGTTTACATTTCAAAATAAGATTTCAGCCCCAATTTTGGCCTTGTATATTTGCAACTTGTATCATCTTCAAACGCTAATAGATGACTAAGGAGACACTGCCGATGGAAAGCTCTGAACAACTTTGTAATGACTCAAACGGTTTGGATTTTATAAGCCGTCAAAGTTCGAGTCCCAAATCCCGTCGTCCGCCTCTTCTAATCTAAATG
>JAQLOL010000005.1:24503186-24518207 GCA_029783665.1 Naso thynnoides | reverse complement strand
CCCCGGGCCCCGTACAGCGGCAGCCCACTGCTCCTAGCATGTGTAGTTAAGGTTAACTATGACTAGGAGGGGATAAATGCAGAGAATGAATTTCCCCAAGGGGATCAATGAAGGAAATATTATTATTATTATTATTATTACATCTGAGAACATATACCATATATCTGAAATTGGCTAATATCGATAGATAATATCAACAAACTTGTGTATTGGTCTGACCATACTTTTTTGTTTAGTTTTGTTTACAGTTTCTGAAATAGGAAAATAGCCTATTTGTATGAACTGTATCAAATCTGCATTGTAGAAATGGATGCTGCTTTGGCTTGCAGTTTCTTTTTGCACTGTACATAAAACAGTTACTGCATTTCTTTCATACTGGATGAAGTTTGAATGGAATGGTTTTGACCAAAAATCAGACATGAAAGGACTTGGATCTTGTTGCTGTAGTAACGAGTGACCCCTGCTATACTGTACCATGTCTGTGTTTCAGTTTGACTCACTTGTGACTGTGAGAGCGAGTAGCAAATGACAAAGAAAAAGTTTTACTCTCCATCAAACGACCTAACTATCTGCACTTTCAAATAAACTGCAGCATCCCTGAGTCCTGAGCACATATACTGCAGGTGTTTTCAACGGTGAACCACAGAACACAGACAATAAAAACAGTGAAGTAAAGCGCTTTAAGGGCAATAAACCTTTCAAGCCGAGGTGATGTTCTAAAACGTACAGCATAGGGGTGAGATGAAAGCCAGAGAGGAGAAGGAGAAGACACAGTGCCAGGACAGCGGCCTGTTTCAATGTATCAGTCTGATCTGGATATAAACACAGCTGCTGTTAAGGAGCTCATGCATGGCCCATATACCAGCTGGCTGTGTGAAGTGAACTTTGACCCAGCAATGAGCGAACGCCTTGAGAAAAATCCACCGCAAGCCTGACAGAATCAATTCCTGGTTAGGTATAGGGTGTCATTCCAAAGAGACGGGCTTTGTGTGTGAGGCAGTCACTTCTGTCTGCTGTGCCTCTTTCTCAGCCCACACAAAGACTTGCATGCATTCTGCCGCACACACACACACACGCCTGTATATGGTCTGTCTCTTCCTCTTTCGCACATACAGGCCTCTCAGTGAAAAATTCATATTCTTTCAGTCCCCTCAGCATGCCACCTAAATGAGACCATCTGGCCTTGGATTTTATAGTGTGCTGCTGAGTGAACAAAGCAAGGCCATTACTGTAGGAGAGAAAAGGAGAGATGGCAGGAAAGATGGAAAAGGAAGAAGGAAAAGTAAAGCTATGCAATTTTAAAGACAGTCCTAACGCTGCTCAGTGTTTTTATCATGGAGTCTGCCATGGGTGAATGCCTCGAATCAGGTAACTTTACAACAGCATTTGGGGATGACATCATTCCTCAGTGAAAAGAATGACTCATGGACTAAGAACTCAATACCATGCCCTCCAGCAGAAGCATGGCATGACATGTGCCTCCTTCCACGTATTCCAGGCGGTGCGCGATGGAGACAAGTTATGAAGATTAAAAAAAAATAAAGAAAAAAGAACGACTTAAAAAACTGGGGCAGGAAGCAACAATAAAGATAAGGTTGATAAGGATGAGGTAGAGGACGGAAGGGTGGAAAAGTTTTTCTAAAAGGTGCAATAATAAAAAGTACAAGTGAGAAAAAGGTTAGGAGAAAAGATGAAAGCACGGTCAGCAGGTTTTCCCACGATGCTTCAACTTATAAAACCTGAGAAAGACAACTGTGAAGTTAAAGAAACACGAGAGCAGCTCACAGCGAGATCCGATATATGAAAACACAGCAAGGACGGCGTAACATCCAAAACAAATCCAACACACACAATCTACTGCAACATGTGAGGGGCAGAGGGGAGAATGAAAGCAGGAGTGAGAAAATAGATGGCCTCTCACAAGACGACCCTTAGAAGTCTCATAAATGTTTTCGTTTTTGGATTATTGTGTCTTTTTGGCTACTGCTCTATTTGTTCGGTTGTTTTTTTATTGTTTGTAAAGAAGGATGTTGAGCAAGCAGCGAGTCTAATCTAAAAACACAGATGTCTGACAGGAAATTAAATAATGTGGCCACTCCAGGCCTACCTTCCCAGAACTCGGGCTTTAAATTGTGTTGAATTCACAAGAACAAAACAGTGCTGGTAGACGGCATGTGATCGATGTGAATAAATAAATAGCTAATTAGTTCAACTCAGCCATGAACGGAAAATCCCTGATGCCCAAAAGGCCCGAGCGCACAGTCTAACTGGAGTCAGACTTGCCTTTGATTGATTCTGGAAAATAATGATATGCACAATTTCTATGGTTACTGATGAAAAAGCAAAGTGTTTTGCAAGCAACGGGAGAGACTCCTGCCTCCACTCCCACATAAGTGCATCTGAGATGAGATGCGTGCAAGCATGCTGCCGCAGGGTGAGAGGCTTGGATGGGAGCACTGTCCTCAGGGTGGGTTTGCTACTGCCTTCAGATGAAGGTTGGTTTTGGGAGGGACAAGAAAATGTGCAAGAATCAACTCTCCAGATTGACATTTTTATTCACTATCACCCACAACCCTCAAACTTTCCATTTCAAGGCAAGTGCAGAATTTACTCGTCCAAGGGAGACTTTAGTGGCAAGTGTACACTGAAGGTACTGGGCTGGTGTTAAAGGGAAACACATGGGAAGAAGAAATTGGACAGATGTGGTGCTCTATGCTGGAACTTCTGAGTGTTTTACTTTAAACTCATTCTTGCCACATCAAGGAAACTGAATCTGTTTTGCTTTCAGAGGTTGCGAGATGTTAAATCCCCTGACTGATCACCAACCAACAATCATTTCAAAATAATATATTTTTACAAATGGAATGGTGTTTTCCTGTGTTAGCCATGCTAGTCAAACTACTCCCGTCAACTGAAAATTTGCTGAAATCTGGACAGAAACCTGAGCGGAAAAAATGCTGGATAAAATGAAAACCACCAAATCTCTACACAGCATAAGTGGCAGTTCAGGACAGCAAGGTATGACTGTGATAGTGATCACAGGTGAAAATCTGTCTGTCTTTTTGCCTGGAGGCTACAGCGACCAAACTTCCCCACATACCACCAGCGCCGTCATCACACTATGCCACGCATAATGTATGTCTCTGCCTCGACTCAGGAAGTCCTCACTCAGGTCTCTACTGATTGCTCCCTGTTTAAAGCTGAGGTAGGCAGTGCATTTTTGGCGTCACTGGGCAAAAATAATGGTGACAGACCTGAGTGGAAAAGAAACTGACAAATGTTCTTTTTTACATGGGCAATCATTCCATCCACCCCACCTTAAAAAAAGCCTCCCAATCAGTCAGTTTAGTTGAATCAGGAGAATTTGTACTCAACAAACTGACTATGAAAAGCAAGCTAATGAGCTAGAATATCAATTTAAAGAAAGAGGATACAAGGAAAGTTGGGTAAAAGAGGCTCGAGACAGGTTCAGCACAGTCACACAAGAAGATTGCCTTAAGAAAAAAGAAACAACTTCACCTAATAATGGTCCCAGACCCTGAGCTCTGACCCACTACTTAAAAATGAATTTTTAACGTTACCAATCTATAAACATCCTCCAAACCTGAGACAAATGCTTGTCAGATCTGATCTTGCACCTGTAAAATCCCCACTTTTCTTTGATCCACCACCAGGAAATTATTGGTCTGGTTCATGCACAACGTGCAATTTTACTTCTAAGTGTACCACATATACTCACCAGATAACAGGAAAAACAATGAAAACAAGAGGCACTATATCATGCTCCACAAAAAATGTCATATGCCTCATAAAATGTCCGTGTGGTTTAGCGTATGTAGGTAAAACTCAAAGAGCACTGAAAACCAGAATAGCAGAACACAGAAGCAACATTAGGACTCAAGATCAGCGCAGCCCGGTGGCGATGCATTTCAGGGAGGCAAATCACCCAGTGGCCTCTCTGGGATACACTGTCACATCTCCAAGAAGAAAAGGCTATTTAAACACCCTCTTACTTAAAAAAGAAAGTTTTTATATTTTCACTCCCCAAACCCAAAAGGTTTCAATCAAGAGTATGAAATTAAACATTTCCTCTGAAATGAAAAAATGGTGTCAGTATCATGATAAATAATGAAATGTATTTTCAGCCCTGACAGATATAAATTAAAAACTTCCAATTTTTAATGCAACAAGTTTGCTTTATTGTTGCAATATTACCTCATTCACCATTAGAGGAATGTTGATACCCATTGGAGGGCTTATTGTATGTCTATCTGAATTTTTAAGGAATTTCTCTTTTTTCTACTATGTAGTTAGTAAATGTCATTTCATGTATTGTGGTGTTGCAGATTTTGTAGATTTTTCATATATGATGTGATATTTGCTGTTTTTGCATATTATTCCTCCTGTATTGTATCATAGTGGTTTTTCATTTTTGAGCCACTACAGTTTTCTCTGTGTAAGACTTTGCATTGATGGTTTTGGAATGTTTAACACCTGGTAAACTTTAAAATGGTTAACCACACCTGCTGTCACACAGCTTGTTAGCGCATTAGAGTGTGATGTTGTAAGTATGAGCAGGTCTGAACATTCTGACCTGATGAAGATCCAGGTGTGATCGAAACCTTGTCAAATAAACTGTTTTTTGGTGTGGAGTAAGTGTGCAGGCTCTACCTTTTTTCCTAGAAGTATTTTTTGATAGCCTTGCACCTATGTGATGTGCGTATAGTTTTCCTCTCGTCACTGGGCAAAAATCCCATAACAACTTTTTTATCGTATTCTAATTTAGGTGTTCTGAAAGAACATCGGACTTCTGCTCCTCACCTTGACTCTGTTTTCTTTAGAAAAGGAATGTGTGACAGACACGCTCTGGCCAATCACGGTTCATTTTAGGGAGTGTGTGTTCCTATTGGCTGCTCTACAAAAGTAGATGAGCGTTCACGTCCCTTCAGCGAGTGAAAGCCTGATACAATAGCGAACGAACCTGGGAGGAAGAGTTGCTCTTCCAGCTCTTGCAGCAACTGCAAACACAACAAAGCCACCAAAACAAAAAGAAGAGCGACCTATTATGACGATCATCTTTAAAAGAAGAGCAACAACAAACTAAATAAAATGTGAGTCGGGTGAAGGGTGGAGCTACAGCACAAAAACAGGGAGGGGAAAGAACAGCAGAGTTGCTTCCTTAGGAGTCTCATGCTATAGCTAGCTTGATTTTCAGATATTGCCAACCTCAGCTTTAATGATTCCACTGTGAACATACAGAAGGTATCAGCCGGTTCTGTCTTTGATTTGTCTTTTGTTTCATTAATGTATGTATATGTATATGTGTATAATCTACAAACTACAGTGTGCACAGCATGGATACATGTTAAACCCTGTTTGTGTATGAGAACAGTCCCTATAGTTCCATAATGAATAACGGGTGGGTAAACTTTTTTATCCGTGATTTTAGACTATGTGTCATAAATGCATTTTTTTTTTTTTGCTTTTACAAATAGTGCCAATGACTGTAAGCATATTTTGCCAAGAATTAATAAATTCAAACATGTAATTTAAAGGAGCAAATTATGCAAAATTGATCGACCACTACTGGTCGCAATTCTGTATCAGCTTTACACCAAAACAAACCTGCACGTCAGCCACACCTCCTGGCACTCCACCTGCCCATCCCCTGTTCTCAGCTGTTCTCTGCTCAGCAGAGGGAAGAGGCTCGCTAGTGGTTAGCATTAACTCTGCTGTCTACCACATCTTCTCGATGATAATTTATTGTTATTTTAAGCAAAAAAACCCTCCAAAAAAACAAAAAAAAACAAAAAACAAAACTTCTAATTGTCTCTTTTTTACAAAGCATGGCCAGTTGGAATCTCAATCTCAACACAATATAACAACATATATGTAATTACTTGACTGTTTATGATGTTAGCAGAGCTAATCGTTGGTGCTAGCTCCAGCCTGACCTGTAGCCTGATTCTCGGGCAGCAAGAGAGGCCAGACCCCTGCTAGCGCTTAGCGTTAGCGCGGCTGTCCCGTTTATCTACTTGGTTATAATGTAATGTTACTTAAGGTAAAAAAAAAGGGCAATTTTCCTATTTCTACAAAGCCTGGCGAGTCGGAATCACAACATAATATAACAACATTTATGTAATTATTGAACAGTTTATGACTTTAGCTGAGCTTATTGTTGGCGCTAGCTCCAGCCAGACCTGTAGCCTCCTTCTTGGGCAGCAAGAGACCAGAGCCCTGCTAGCGGGTAACGTTAGCTCTGCTGTCCCCACAGCTACTCGGTTACGATGTGAGAATGTGATGTTATTTAGAATGAAAAACCGTCTATTTATCTCTTTCCACGATACATGGTAGGGTCAGAATCTCAACCACAACACAATATAAGAGTGTTTATGTGATTTTTGAACAGCTTGTGATGTTAGTCTTCCCACTGCCTGTCTGTAACATTAGCCAAGCCTGAGCTAAATACAAAAATAATGCTCCTCACTCGCTATGGTGTTTCACAAAGGGGGGCGGGCCAACGGTTCCGTGGGGAGGGACGACCAAAGATTCACATGAACTAACATGAACATTCAGCTGTCCCGGCTTGAAAACAAGAAGCTGGATAACAACACACAGAGTGTCGTTATTCCTGAAATCTAAAAAGGATGAATTTTGCATATTGCTCCTGTACGACTAAAATAAGACTGCAAAATTAATAATAAAGTTACCTATTTTGGACCAAAGTTGTCTCGTGTTTCGTTGTGTTGTGGTTACCCTCTAGGAATACACATGTAATTCATGTACTGTTTTATCTTTCTATAAGGTCAAACAAATAACTAATGATCAATAGACTTGCACTGTCTGGCCAGGGTGCTAAAATATGCACCTAAAAAGATGGAATGAAAGGTTTTCAGTGCTCTCTCTAGGTTGCAGATTATATGTAAACTCTAGGCTCTGGGACGTCTTTCAAATCCCATCCTCACAATACTTCTTCTTTGTGCTCTGACAAAAACTCACAGTACTGGCCATTTCTTCACTTGCCTGCCATTTACCTGTCTCATATTTATGGGCCTGAAGGGAGACAGAAATGCAGAGGAACCCTACAAGCTCAAACATGCTGGAGGACGAAACACTGAAACTGACAGGGGCTCTACACTTGTATGATTTATACAGTTTTAGCTTTGCTGCGCTCGAGAGACATGTCGCAAGAAGACAGTATCACTTTACCAAGAAAGGCAAGAGCGGGTGACAAGAAGGGCACGACCCACAGTAAAACTGACGAGGGAGAAATTCATACCAGGCCACAGACTTTGACCTGAGGTTGACCTCTCAGTTCCTAAGGCCTTCCACCACACGAATGATGCTAATTTCGAGCTAAAATTACTCAGGGTTCAGAAAGACACCAGTCCCAGCACACACATTAGACTGTGGTGAAACACAGTATGAATAGATCATTTCATTTCAGCAGCTGACAGAAAATAAGGGCAATGAGGGCTTGAATGACTAAGCCTCTCTGGAGCTGAGATTAGGCCTCCATCTCTTCATTCTTGTCATGGCTGTAAATTACTCAGCTCCCACATTAAGGGGGTTTGTGCTCATCAGGAGATGTGGGAATAAACGTTCAGCTGGATAAAAGTAAAGGGAGGGAGAATATGGTGCTGAGACCGGGCAGCATGTGGTTTGTGGTAACTCTTAAGAGTGAGATTATCGATTTGTGCCAGCTCCACATTTCTCACTGTAAAACTGAGTTTCAAATTACCAGACAAGGTGAGAAGGGGTTTTGTAATTTAATTCCGGTGGACAGGCTGAACTTATTTGAAGTAACATACACAACTCTCTTTTAATCCTCCTCAGTTAAGATTGTAATAAATGGGCTCGGCTTGCACCACTTTAGTCTATCAAGTTTATAGCTGTGAAGGTTCATGATGAGGCTAATGAAAAAGAATAATGTGGTTTGGAGAGAAAATTGGTAAACTTCTGTAAGCTTCACAAACTGTTTGCAGAATGCAAGAAAAGGGTAGTCAGAGAAAACACTACAATATAGAAGAAAATATTAAAAAGAGCACTGTATTAGATTAAATGAAGTGCAGAAAAAACTCGTCGGTGCCAAAGACTCCAGAGTCAGGAAACAGGCAGGAAACATCGTTGCAGACCCATCACAGCCTCAACACAACCTTCTCCAACTTCTCCCCTCTGGAAGACGCTGCAGGGCTCTGAGAGCCAAAATAACCAGACACAAGAACAGCTTCCTCTCACAGCCATCACTCTGATCACTTAAAATCAGTCATGTAGCGTAAATATTCCTCTGAAACATATGGATAGGTAGATATATAGGGAGAGACTGCAACCATGACAGAGTGCAATATGTATTTTTTTAACAGTCTGTCCTAAATCAGTCCTGCAAGCTGCGGAGTGTGGATAACATGTATGCGTACTGTGCACTGACTGATATATTCTAAGTACATGCTGTATGCAGCTGGTTTACGTTGCTTTATAGGATACAGTGGTTTTTCTTAACCAACTGTTTTGCACATTGCAGTCTTTCTTGAGCTTTGTTGTCTTTGTTTTTAGCATTAGGCTTTGGTATCTGTATTTCAAGCTCCATTTCTGTTGGAAGTGTGTGTAGCGTTGAAAGCAACAAAAGAAATGGGTCCAATTCCCTGCATGTGTTCCATTACTTGGCTAACAAAAGCCAAGTCTGATGAAAACACAGAAGTTTAAGAAACAGAGTAGAGATTAAGGATCAATTTAAGTTTATGCCACTAAATTAGCTCAGTAGCATATCCTACATGTATACTACCAATTAGCCCAAGTTAGCATGAAAACTGGAAGCAAAACAGTCTCTTTCCAGAGTTCATAAACACATGTGCAAATCAAACAAAATGCATTAATCATGTTTACTAGCTTTTGAGATGCTGTAAAATGTATTTTATGATTTTGGCCAGAACCAGGCTTGCTGTTTGTCCCTCCTTTCAGTCTTAGAAAGGACGGACTTCTAAGCTAAGTTCCAGCTGGCTTGAGCCTCATACGTATATAGGAGTTATATTGATCCTCTCATCTAACAATTTGACTTGGAAAAAAAGGGTTAAAAAAAGTATTTACCATAATACTAAAATATTTCTTTTTACCTTGAAGGTAAAGGTAATGATAAAAAAAAAAGTGATAATAAAAAAGAAGAACTCAGCATAATTTCAAGTTAAAATGTAACAGCTCTGAGTTAAATATCAACAAAATGTGTGTTTTGACTCAAAGTAAATACTGTATTCTGTTTTGGAGTATGTTGAACTCCTATTAACTCACTCATATTTGAGTATGACTTTGGTGAAGAACTCTGTCTTTGATACATAATCCAGGCCTGGGCATTGTATGACCCATGTGTCATTTGGCCCCCCAGGAAAAACAATTGCCCTCCTCGGGTAACATCTATCCCAGGATGTTATTGGCAGTTCTAGGTTGCCAGGTTTGTCTGTATACACCAGATTTAATGGCCTGGTTGTGGTCGCTCAGCCTGCATTTACGGTAAGTGATATCTTTCTCAGCTCAGTGTGCCCATAATGTGTCATTTTGTTTTGTCTCTTCATCGAAAAAGACTTGAAGTTCACTGAGTATTTTGTAGGAGTTGAAAAAGTAACTAATCAAGTAAATGTAATGTGTGTGAGAACATAAACCAACCAAACATGGGATGTTTATGGCTCACAGAAAGCACACCTGGCGCCCTACAATGTGTCCAAAGCACACACAGCGCAGTTTTGACCGCTGGCGTCTGTGCGAGCAGTTCTGAAGCTTGACCAGGTTCAAGACTTAGAGAGCAGCCATTTTCAAAGTGTGCCAGTTTAAGAGGGCCTGGATGAAATATATAACAGTACTAATGCCCAAAACCACAATCCATTTCCCAAGTGAAAGCCTGCTCTAGAGCTTGGGGTTAAGCAGTGAAAGTACTTAATTTTTTGATTTATTCTCCTTGGGAACATTCTGTACACAGTGTTGCAGGAAGAATAAAGCATAATAATGACAATTTTGCTTGCCGGATAGAATATATGCTCACTGCGTCTCGCAGCTGAGAAAACGATTTAAATTTAGTCTTGTTGGATAATAATGATGCCAAGCTACGGCTGGATGGTAAAACATGGCACTGTTCTTGCTCTCTTGTGTCGTTCTCTTATTATGATGAGTGGCACCAAAAAACATTACTGACAGCCAGTGGTTGGTATAGCAATAAAATTTTAAACCTTTAAATGCTCTCTCTGAGGCACTGTGGGTTCACACATGGACTGAAATGGGTCAGGAACAGTGTTGATGGACTTTGTGAGGGGAAGAAAGAGACAGCTGATCTTAAATGAGAGAGGTATCCAGAAGAGAGATGACCCATGTGTGAACTGAGATGTGTAAAAAGCAAATAAGAAAATGTGCTTTTCATAAAAACAGCAGCATAACAATAAAAATCTGTTGTGAGATCATTTTGATTTTACATTTTTTGCAGAAGAACAGTCCACAGAAACAACGTCTGATGCCAGAAGAGTAGTGAAGGTGATGTAATCTCTCCACTTTAAAATTTCTAATTATTTGCTTTGGATGTTAAAACAGAGCAACTTTCCCTTTGTGTTGCACTCAGGATGAAACGACCTTGAGAACTTTTGTGCAAACTTGACGCTGAGGCTGTGTTTTGTCTGTATGGTTCTGGATAAAACATTTGCTGCTCGGTGGTTTCCCTCCAAAATACACTTGACTCATCTTCAGGAGATGGTGGGAGACTCTTTCCACCAGACTTTTGATGGAAATTGATCTTGGCACATGTTTGAAAGACTTACGGAAGAGGTACGTCATGTACGCACACACTCACTTTCTGTCTGTGAGAACATGCTCTGCACTGTCCATGTGAACGCTGTAACAAGCCTGGGAACAAACAAGGCATCTGCCTGGGCTGTGGCTGCTCCTCAGCAACTGTCTCAAATTAGCTGAAACACTCCCACGCTTACACTACAAAGCATGTAAACAATTTATTTTGATCTGTTATAATAATTCTAAAAATAATTACCTTTGTACAGCATTTGGCAACCAAATCTGTCAGCCAATCTTATGAGCAACAGCGAACATGTTAATTTTTGGTAATTGAACCTGTACAAAGACTGAAGTGTTAAAACAAAGAGGTGGGTCAAGTGTGTGTTCCAGCCTGGGGTCATCAGGTACACTGACTTCCTGGACTCTTGTTGTCACGACTCTTTGCCAAGTAGATTTCCATAGATTTCCAATTCAGGGCCAACATCCTCGGAGGACCACAGCCCACACAGGCCCACGAAGGCCACGCCTTCACTGGCTGAAACGGCCCAACCAAAACCTGCTGTTTTTGTCACCAGCTGCTCTTTGCATTGCAACGCACCCTTCCTGCCTAACAAACATGATATGGCAGTTCACTTATGTGCAAGAGGGAAGAAGTGATTAGTTTGTTGTTTTTAAATACTACATTTAACTCTTTCCCCACCATTGATGAGATTTTCTGGCAAGCTGCATTTTCACTGGTAGGCGATGGGGGGCGCTGTCTCATATCTCGTGAAATGGTACAGCAATCCCAATACAAGCAAAGAAGCTACACCAGAAACTGGAAAGAGAGGAGGCACAGCTAGCTGACCTAGCAAGAAACAAAAAGTATCATTGCTTTACTGGTTATTGCATGTTTTAAAACTGTTTTTGTGTTTGAGTTTGAAGTTTGGAGTTTAGGACAAGGTAGGTTAGACACAGTAATGTGGTGTGACATGAAATGAAGTGACAGACAAAAAACTTTCCTGTCACTGAGGGTCCTGGACCTGTCAGTGATGTTGCCACTCTTGATTCAGACCAAACCAGTTGACTTCATTGAACTATTCCTTTCTGATGAACTGATTCAGAACATCGTTGATCAGACCAACTTGTATGCTGACAAGTGTATTCAAGCTGAGAATGGTGCCTCTGGTATCATTCATAATCCTGACCTTGAAATGTACTGGTCCACAGATGAAATGTTAGCTGCCCCGTAGTTCAGCAAGGTCATGTCTCGCAACAGCTTTGAAATCATTTTTTCACTTCAACGATAATGAAGCAAGACCAGCCGATGGTACTGACAGGTTCAACAAAGTCTACCCCATCTCAGATAATCTTGTATTAAAATTCTGTGAACTGTATCAACCTAACCTAACATAAACATTTGCATTGATGAGGGCATACTTCTGTGACATGGCTGCTTAGCTTTCAGAGTTTACAATCCCCCAAAACCTGTGAAATATGGCATAAAATCCTATATCTTGTGTGATTCTGAGACTGGATTCTGTTTTAACATGAAGCCTTATTGTGGCAAAGCTGCTGCTTTGGGAGACACAGTTGACGTTTTTCACGACCACTTGGCCATGGTCACGGCTACGATTTGTTTATGGATAACTTTTACAGCTCTGTGGCATTGTGTAAACACCTCCTTGATTTGAAAACTTGTGCCTGTGGTACAATTCGGAAAAACAGAGGTTAACCACCAGTCATTGCAGATGTTGGGGATGCTGACCTTAAGGTGTGTCCACATCAAAAGTGATGAACATGTTGTACTCACAAGAAACAGCAGTAATCTTGTAGCTTGATCATAATTGGATCATATTTTCGATCATCGCTTCAGTCGCGTCATCTGCGCGTTGTACACAGTCTGCTTATATAAGCTTGTTTTGAGGAAGGGGGACTAGCCATTTTCTGTCATTAATTGTGGCCGATTTAATCATCATTTCTGCCCTACATCAGTGTTGGAGGTCCCAGACAAGTTGGAAAACTTAACAATGTCGGGTCTTTAATCGCCATGTCTGATTCAATGTCTGTTCGCTAAATTCCGGCAATGTTTGTGCCATCAGGATGTCATAGACTTTTGGGAGAATCTCAACACTGATTGGCTGTTGCAGCACAGTGACACGCAATGTTGTCCAAAAAGTTAAATATTTTCAACTTCGAGCGATGAGGCAATTAGGGCAATGGAGGCAATCGTACCACATCGCATGATTCGCATCGTGTGTATTGCGAAAAATGTGTTGCCTGAAGTTTACTGTGACTTTGGATGTAATCTTGTGGTGTTCATTGTGTTCATCGCTTTCTGTCACACTCTTAGGACTGGGAAGTTCAGTCATGCAACGGTAAAAATGTGTTGGTCTTGGATGTGTGCAACAAAAAAAATAGTAAAAATGGTTACAACATGCCATCAGAACTACATGGAAAACATCAAGGTATGGCAGAGGAAGCTGGCATGCATCGTAGAGTGCAACAGCGTGATGAATGGAGTGGACAAATTGGACCAAAACATTGTGTACTACCCACATGTCAGAAAGTCAGACAGGCTAATGAAAAAATAGCCTGTTTGTTAAAAAAATCTGTTTGTTCAACAATGTTGGTCATCTACAAAGCCAAAAACCCACAGGGACAAATGCAGCACTCTCCTCTCGTCCATCCAAAGTATCATACAATCGTTGATGAGCCAAGTGCTTTTGAAATATGCTGGTGGTGAGGAAACCTGTGAAGGGGAGGCAAGAGATGAACGTCCACCTTAAAAGACTCCCAGAACACCTCAAAACACCGACCCAAAGAGATGTCTGGATGACAGTTTTGCAGGCCATGCTCTCGTTCAGAGAAAAGCAGCATCCAACCAGAAGATGCAGGGTTTGTGCACGAATGGGGTTGCTCTTATTGCAGGGGTTGTTGCGGTTCCTTACATTTTGGAGAGTGTTACACAGTGTACCACTCAAAGGCACATTATAATGCTTTGCGCCTCAGACACGCCAAATCTGGCAATGACGGATCTCGACGCAACGGAGCACCCAACGCTCCTTCGAGTGGGCGGTGCAGTATTCAGGTTGGATATATGTACTGCGATTTGGGTGGTGCTTGACTTTGGCTAAAATCTTTTCAATATGGCAGACCGGTCACAAAGTTTCTCATTTTTCAGGTAACTGTACACTAAAATATGTTCTTAAAAAACATTTTACGCAAGAAATAGGCAATGCAGTAACAGAATCTTGTTTCATATTTGATCGGCACTGCCTGATTTGACAGAACGTACTCCACAACGCTGCATCGGACGGACCTCATCTGAAAAAAGTAGAGCTCTAGTCATGATTGTGCAAATTCAAATATGGCAAACAGTCCGTCAACTTGCCACGCTGTACCCATCATGCTTTGCAAGGCCAGATCACCTTCTCTCCATAGAAAAAGAATTGGATCCATCAACTTGACGTGCGTCAGCGTATTTATTGTGTCTGTACCTTAACTTGGACATCGACATGTGCAGTCAGTGTTCTGCTTGTAACTGACTCTAAATTATTTCCCCCAGATTTGCAGTTTTTGCCATTTCTTTAGGCTTTTGTTAAAAAAAAAATGTTGTCGTTGTTATAAATTAATAATATTCAGGTGTTTCGTAAAAAAATAACTAACTTAACCTTGAAATGTGAATTTTGTGAACTCTAATTGATTAGCACAACAAAATGTATATATATACATATATATGAAAATTGATCCTTAAACATCTCATTTTTGTAAGGGTTGTGGTGCTGTCTGTTTTTTTGGGGTAATGTTACACCACTATTTAAAAAATACATTATTAATATTATTCTTACATTTGTCATATAATTGATGTTACCAAATGAATGTGAGAAAAACAAAATGTAAATGTGAAGTCCATGAAAAAGCCTCTGGATGGAAAAAATGTGTATTTTCAGAGCTTTTTGTCCGAAACTTTGTTGTTGTTTGAAGAAAATGACCAACAGTCAAATAGTTTTTGAGTGTATAAAAGCTGAGCTTCTGTACTTTCCTTTGATGTATTCATTGCTTACATATTCGTAAAACAAAAATTCTGTGGGCCTTGAAGGATTAGTGAGTATGATCAAAAAAGCTGGCAGTGGCTGGCAACTTCAACTCAAGGTCAGTAGGCTATATTACATTTTTACTCAAAAAAAAAAAAAAAAAAGGCAGCATTGTTACTTGGTGGTGAGCACTGTGGCCTGACAGTAAGAAGGCAAAAAGGTCCTGGGTTCGATTCCCGGCTTT
>JAQLOL010000005.1:24492303-24503086 GCA_029783665.1 Naso thynnoides | reverse complement strand
GTTTTCTCTGAGGGGGAGAACTTTGCTCATTCTCTTTTCCCATCCAAGTTTTCCAATACTAATTTTTGGGCGAGAATTTGATCTCATGGGGAGTTCCTCTCTTTTGTTAAAGGCTTAATGGCCTCACAGCTGTAGATTAGGCCTGTTTGTGGTGTCAGCTTTGACAAATTGCACTCAGAATTTTTTTCTGTTTCAAATATCACCCCGCTGCTGACCAGTACGTTACATATCCATGACATGGAACACCCTTCACCTTGTTCCCACCCTGTCACCCTATCACACTAAGAATAATGTGGCTCTAACCCAAAGAAATGCATGGATCAAGTGTAGGAGGAGAGGAAATTTATACTGCTATTGGTTGTTAGTATGACCTTCTTCACTATGAGGCGATGTAGCAGTTTCATAGAATCCAGTCAGAAAGTTCAAAGTTGAAGCACACACAGTTCTCTCCTTCCCTGCAGGATCTGTGGTCTCCTCCAGCTGGGCTGCTGTGTTTGAGGGCAGGGTGCGCTGCAAGTGCATCCAACAGTGTTACAGACAAAAGAGCACTCCCTATAAACTTCTCTGGAGGGAACAGCGGATGACTTGGCTAGGTGTGTAACCCATCACACACCCTGCTGACAGACCGGTCGGTTCCAGCTCCACGGCTGCACATCTCACAGATGCTCCATGTGCGTGTCTGTGAGACGACTTTGTTGCTTCTGCTTATCAACACAGCACAGCTTCATTCTTATAGATGAGTTTCCAGCCCATAGTAGGAAGGTCGTTCTCTAACACTCCTCTGTGGTTGGCTATGATGCAAACTGAC
This sequence comes from Naso thynnoides, assembly GCA_029783665.1. Classification (NCBI taxonomy): domain Eukaryota; kingdom Metazoa; phylum Chordata; class Actinopteri; order Acanthuriformes; family Acanthuridae; genus Naso; species Naso thynnoides. Next base: position 24,502,278 of record JAQLOL010000005.1, on the reverse strand, counting down.
TAAATGCTTTGCTCCAGGTTAATCTGGGACTGTTAACTGAAATACTGGAGTTTACTGCCCTAAGGGACAATTGTGTGTAATATGAAGTGGGTCAATGACTGAGGCAGCAGTGGTGAAATGAGAAAAACCCTTGAAACTCTCAACCAGAGAGGGCTGTTAAACTTTTTACAGTTTGCTCGTGAAGTTCAAAGTGCAAAGATTTGAGTTACATCGTTTCTGATGGGGCCTTTGACGATAAACTGTAATTGCCGCATGTCATCTCCCAGAGTTCTTGTGGAAACAGTGTTGACTGTATGACACTGGTAGATCTGTTTTCCCTCTTCAGAATGCTGAGCTTTCTTTTTCTTTGGACCTGTACATGTACTTGAGCTGTCATTGCCTGGATATTGTATTTTCCTTATGTGTTGATCCAACACTGTAACTCACAGGAAATGAAAAGTACTACAGACACACCTCAGACACACCTAAGAGCAAGCCTGTGATGTTAGCTGCACCTACCCTCTAGACAGACCAACCGCTGCTGACTGACGTGAAAGGCATCAATAATTATGCACTGGTACTGATTAAGCGAGGGAATACCGCCACAGACACCCAGATCGTAGAATTTGGCAATACTGCAAATAAATTTATCAGTGGGTCATAAGACTCAATCAACGCTGTGTTACATTACTCTGATATAACCTGGGCTCAGACTCTGCCTCAGACTGCGCTGTAAGACTGTGATTTTTGCTGAAAAGGCGATTATCCAATGAGTGCCGGGGGGGTGGGAAGCCATGGGAAGCACTAAGCTGTCTGTCGAGAAATATCTGACATTTTATCTTGCAAAGCCACGTTACAGGTCGAAAAACAGTAAAGTGGTTGTTATGTGGTGTCTTTGAGATGAATTTTAAAAAACTGTTGAATTTATTTGTGGAAAACATAGTAGAGGCACATTTGTCTAAATCAATGCTCCTTCGTGCCAGACAGCGTCTGTACCGGTCTGTCGTCGGCAGCAAGAGGGAGGAAGTACTGCTGTGGATGCCAATGTCTACTCAGGTGAAAATGTCATGTGATTTAGAGCGAAAAAGATTCAATACTCAAAAAACTTTATTGGCCCCTAATGCAAGCTGTAATGGAAATTTGTCTTTCTCTGTTTGATGACTTATAAAATACACATAAGAATATAAAACCCACCCAAAAAAATAAAAACATTAAAGATAGTGAATTCATGTAATTATTGTGAATTCATGTAGTTGCAGTAAATTCATGCAGTCTACAGTGCAATAAATGTAGATACAAACGTCTGTTTGATACTTTTCCCAGTGCATGTTGGGTCAGAACCTCGATCACACACACAACAACACAATATAACAACATTTATACAATTATTTAACAACTTGTGGATACATTTTTGGATTTCGGTTGTCTCACTTAGCCAGACTTCTCTCCACACTCACTCCAGGGCAAGCAAACTCCCCCCCGGCAACGTAACGACCGTTCTTGTGGATTAAATTTGAAAAAGCAACAACCAGTGAGGAAATCTCCTCCCCTGAGAATCTCTTAAGGTGGAGTCAATGCCAGATCAAGAGGCTCAAGTCCACTCAGTGAACTGGGTGGAGTCGCTGGTCTGGGTCGAGGCTATAAAAGATGGTGACTTAACAGATATTAACTAAATAAAATTCTTCAAGATAAACACTTTAAACTGGCGATAACTGTTTTTTTTGGAACATGGGGGCAGCAGAACAAAACTTTTAAGACAACAACAACATATCACCAAATTTTAAGCTGTCATGGAAAATTTTCTTCTTTTTTAGTCTCCATCACCTTCCTAAAAAGTATTTTGCTCTTAATGGTGCATGAGGCTGAGGCTGCTTATCAGAGGGTCGGTGGACTGATCCACGGCTTCTCCTCCATCCTCGGCATTTGAAAGTGTCCTTGGGCAAAGATACTAGCTGAAGCTCAAATTACTCCTGATGGCTTTTCCATTGGTGTGGCAGTGAGTGTGTATGTGTTCTTGATGAGCAGGTTGGCAGTCTGTGTTGAAGCACCTGCCAATAGTGTGAATGTAAATGGGTGAATAATGACTTGTTCGTGCTGGCAAGCAATTTGAGTGTTTGAAAGACTAGAACGTTCTAAATACAGTCCTTTCACCATTTGTAGCTCTTTACTACGTCACCTGAAGCCAAGCTAAAAAATGGTCGTTGAGTAATACTAGTCTTACATTTAGTAGACATCGTGTAGATTATTCATCACAACCCCCCCCCCCCCCCAATTTCAATAAAATGTTACATGAACAAAAAAAACCCAAAGACACATGCATGAAAAAAGTTTGCTTTAAATGCATTCCTGGTATAATATTTATATTATACCAGGAATATTATTTCCTGGTTGTAAGGGACAGTCAGAGTTAGTGGACGTGGAAGCAACGCCGTCACCGTCAGCGTCAGCGTCCTCCTCATGGTCACAGGCAATCTGCAGGATGTCGTTACGGAGCAGGACGTCAGCATCTGACCAATGTTTGCCAGATTATTGTTTTACTCGTTAGTTGGGGAAACAGAAATTCCTCCAACAAAAACACTCTGACACAAACTGTGGACTTTCCTTTTCTTTATTGATGAGCCTGTGTGAGTGAACATACGTTTACTCCACAAATACTTGTTTAATTGTTGCTTGTAAGTCTGTTTTATGACAGTGTACATGTATTTGCATGTATGTGGGTGTCAGGGTGACTCGGTGGGTGTACCTCTTTGTTCATTTCGTTTCCATTGTGCATGTGAGGCCTGCTGGGTCACTGGCTTCACTGGTCTGCTGATGATGAGGGAGCTGAGTCAGCATGGCAGCAGAGAGGGAAACTCCCACAGATGAAAGATGAGATAACTATTTCACTGTGAATGTGTTCCATTTTGTTGGTTTGATAAATTCTCCTTCCCCAAGTACGCATTTGCCTCCGAGTGCCAAACCACTGCAGCCACAGAAGATCTTCCAATCAAAACTACAACACAGTTTCCCCCACTCACTGAGCTCTCACTCCGAGCCAAAGTCAGATAGGTACGTTTTAAAAGACCACGCTTAATAAACAAAAATCGTGCTTCACTTCTTTGGTCTATCATACTGTAAAAATAATGACTTTTCCAGAGGAGAAGAAGATGCCAGCAAACTTTTCTGTATATCATTTAGATTCATGAAGAGGATGAAAATGGGTCACAGCTAGAGAGGTGGTTTCTTTATCTGACTGTACGTCCTATACAAACTGAATTTTATGTAAATGCAGCAAACCGCTTTTTGTTTCAGTGATGACGCAGTCTGTAGGTCTGTTTATTACTGGTGCCTCACACCTTCACATTGGCAAATGAGACCATCCACAAGTAGAATGGAGATTTTTTTCTTAATATACATTGCCATTACCTGGTCCGCTCAGTCAGCGTAAACGCCACAAAACTCTTCACAGCACACAGACCAGAAGAGACGATTGGTTGTTTACGAGCATGATTGAGCCGCTGTTCTCTTTTTACTATCTCTGGTTGGAAGCAGGAGGATATTTTTCCTCAGATAAATTCAAGATTTTGTGTTTATGGCTGAACTGGTATTGTTCAAATGATTGGCACATTTCTTTCACTCTCCTCCAAGAGAAATGCTCGTGCTAGATAAGAACTCTACAACAGGAAGAAATACGACTTCTGTGCCCACTCGCTGCTACCATTGACCCTGAGACTAGACAGGAAGCGTCACGTTACCGTTGCGCTCGCGCAATGACAGCATTCACAAGTAACTGAAGTGACTGTCCAAACTGGTTCTGGCTTTTCTGCGGCACGTTTTCCAAACAAAGGGTCACACAGCAAAGGAGCAGCCAAAATCTGTGCATTTCTCCATCATGTGTGAGTATTTCCCTTTGTTTTGGGGGTCAGCTTTCTTTGAGGCTGAGCAATGACCACTAGATGGTAATCACACACTATATAGGCTACACTGTTTTCCCGTCATAATCATCTGATGAAGTCTGAGAGGAAAGGACGGACAGATAGGCTGTATATACTGTGGGTAGGTAGATAGATAGATACATAGATAGATAGACAGATAAAAAATGTCTTTCTTTCAGGGCATCAACCTTGCGTTTTATGTGCGTATTGTCCATAAAAATAGACTTGAGGTGTAAATAAACGCATCAGGTCACGGTTACACACGTGAAACGTTGCTGAAATACAAGTATGACCGAGCCTGTGCAGACAGCTGCAAAGATTAAAACGAGCATATTTGCTGCGTGACGCACGCAAGTAAAAAATGTGGCTGATAACGTTCTCAGTCAAGACATGAGGTAAAACAAAAAGAAACTTACCCGGGGGGATTTAAAACTGAGGTAGGCAATTGAATTTTTCGTGTCATCGTGCAAAAATCCCATAATAACCTTTCAGAGTATTATAATTCAGGTGGTGTGAAAGAGCACGAGACTTCTGCTCCTCTCCTTGGCTCTGGATTCAGATTTCAGAACATAAAGGCAGTGACAGACAAGTTTAAGGTGCATGTTCCCATTGACTTCCTCTTAGCTGGTTTACTTGCACTTATAAATGAAAAGTGACGTCACTACGAGCTGAATTGCTGTTGAAACAAGTGATGTGCCAACACTGAACAAGCTGAGCTGCAGGCGACGCCGTCAGCCGGCTTGAGTCGAGCTGAGACGGAGCAGTTTGCACCGCTGCAACTTTCCCTGCAACCGTTTGGTCTCGTCGTGAATATTTGGTGCAAACCGAACTTAAAAGAGAGAGAGAGAAACAAATGAAATAAAACGCAAGCCAGAGAAAAAACAGGGTGGGGAGGAAGCAGCGGAGTTGCTTCATTAGGAGTCTCATGCTACATCTAGCTTGATTTCCAGATGTTGCCTGCCCTAGCTTTAATCATGAGAAGACAGACTTCTCATGATTTCAAACCTAAAATATTCTGAACGTCAGATGCAACATTTGAGGCATTCTCTGTGGTAACTTGATTTTGTCAGAGACGTACTGACATACGAGACACTCATTACAATAAAGTTGAAAGTAATCTGTTGTGTGATGTCAGAAAATTAGAAATTCAGTGTATGTAGTTTGAAGATGCAGAACCATTGAGTGCTAACAATCAACCATATTAGATATTAATGCTAGAAACAGACTGTCAGCACAAAGAAATAGCAATGGCCACAGTCATGATAATGACAACCATGGTTATGTAATGATGAGATGGCTGCCCTGCGGGAAAAAAAAAAAAAAAAAGAAGCCGTCTGTAAAACAGTTTCAAACCCTGCTTAAAATTTAAATAGTTTTATTATGTATCTCAGATTTAAAGTCTAACTACTACATCTCTGTTATAAAAACATGCAGGTAACTATTAACCGTTGGAACGTTTGAAGGCCAACAAATACTGGGCAGCACTGGCACATTTCCTTTACTTGAAAAAGCAAAAGTTCTGCAAGATTTTATTCAAATCACAAACCCTCAGGACAAGATCTTCAAATCTGTATGTAGTGATATTGGTAATATTATCAATTTAAAATTATGTCAAGAAAACGTTGACACAATTATGTACTGACACATTAATTGCACAATAATGCGCATTCAAAGAAAAAACTCCAAGAAAACCATCTAAACCCATAAATATAGTTACTGTCGTTCCCTCAATATTTACGCAGTTATGAAACCGAAAACAAGACAGGACTTTGTTACACTCAGCACCACCCCACTGTACTCTGTTATCGTGGCGTGCTCAAATGGTCCACATGGAAACCTGCACTTGCCTTATTAATTACCAGGAATGCACTCTCCGAGTACCCCTCCAAGACTTGAGTGCTGAAAAGTATGCCATCAAGAAGCCACAAGGCATGCGAGCTGTTTGTTCTCCCTGTCCAACCAATGTGCCTACGCTCCAGTTTCAGGAGAAGAGCCAAACTATCTGTGCTCAGAAGGAAGGGGATGTGTAAAAACGGGGGAGAAAGGGTGGAGTGAAAACGGCCTTTTCGGGGAAATGGTCTTTGAACATCAGAGCGCTGGTGCAGTTTTATAATCACACAGCCGTAGCTCATGGCAAAAGTGGAATTTGGACACATGCACACATGCTTTCACAAACACATACACACATTATTGTATGGGAGCATCAAGGTCAGGCTGTGTTTCAACTTTTCTGCTCAATACTAAGAGAGGAAAGTTGCTAATGATATGGCAGAAGGAATGGTTTTGGTCACATTCCCTCGATCCATTCACCGCAGAAAGCAAAACAAAAACAGGAGGCATTGTAATTCTTTATGCACACTTGTCAGCAATCTACATAAAGCAACGAGCAGCTGATTAATCTGTGTAACTGAGGTGCTCATAAATAAAGTTCAAGGGTTTTCCAACGAAGGCCTGTTGAGTGTTAATATTTGTTAATCTCGATGACATATTTACAGTGGGTGAAGAAAAAGATACACCACAAGACAGAGTTAAGATCAAACTTGTGCAAGAACAAATGAAACAATTTTATCTCGAAGGTTTGCTTCTATTATTTAAAGGCTTTTGATTTGATAACAGTTTGTTTTTTGCTTCATGTTTAACATTCCTTTTTTTTCTGTTAAGAAAAGAAATGTGGCCAGGTCTGATATAAGTTTAATATTGTTACAACCTCTGGCTAGGGGAACAGGGGTGTGACATAATGAATACAAAGACGAATATGCAATATTAAAGTCGGGTTGTATTTATTCAAAAGGCAACTTAAATTTCCAACAAGTGGTAAAACTCCAGTGAAACGAAATGACCAGAAATTAAAGTGAAGCTCAGCTCCGGGGTGAACCAAGGCCAAAATAACAAACAAAAGAAACTATGTTCTCGACCAGTCTATCTCAAGCACTGGGAGGAAAATAAACGAGCAAACAAAAATCACTAAACCTAACTACCTCGTCTAACAAAAAACAGGAGAAAAAGGGGGACAAAATAAAGTAGTTACACCCCTAATGCTTCGTAACAAAAAAGAAAGTTAACACAAACTCACAGGGCCACTATCAGAAAACACACAGATCAGAATTCACACAGAGTTTCAGAAATCAGAGCTCGTAGTGAGGAGGACAGCCACACTGAGCAGTGACAGCCCTCGAATGCGGTTTGAGGAGTGCAGACTTTTGAAGAGGCACAGCTCCTTCGGCTCAATCGATTTCAGCTGCGGAGGCCCAATCACTGGAAGTGGAGGCAGGACCTGCCAGTCTGGCAGAGATGGTGCAGGCAGGGACAGGAGCGCTCACTCTGACGCAGGAGGCAAAACTACCAACACTGACGGCCGGGGGCGGTAACAAATATTCATCTAACTGCACATTCAGCCGGCATTATCAGATCAAAGCATACTGCTGGGCGAAGAAGTATTTAAACTGAACTTTTGGATTCAGTGGTGATGAATGACAGTGTCAGATGTAAGTCACGCGTTGATGTGACTCGAAAAGGTCCACAATCTTGGACGGTTAGCTCCTGCTACACCACTTGGACAAATTGCATGTGGTTATTAACTGCTAACTTAATGTTAGATGTTACTGATTAATTTTTTTCTTTTTCTCAGCTTTATATTTGTGTAAGGATTACAAGTTTAGTTAGTGGAAAAGGCGTGACTTGTTGTAAACTGGACGTAAGGGTTGACTAGTAATTTATTTGCCAGTTAAGTTAGTTGAAGTGTTAATGGCTATGCTAGTGTCTTTGCTTGGCGCTAGCTAGCCACCACAAGTTGAAGTCAGCAACACGGGCATTCGCTATGGCTAGCCACAAAGCCATCACTAGCCCAGCTAGCATCGATGCTAGCTATATCCATGCTTTCAATGATGTTAGCGAAAGCAGGCTGTTAACCTGCTTGGGTTAGCATCCTTGCAAGCAAGGATAGTGCAAGCTTTACTATGCAGCACAGATAATTCAAGTTTGAATTTTTTGTGGGTCAGACACCAGTTATAATGTAGCGTTAAAACATTAAACCTGATTTAGAATGTCAAACTCAGGTTTTATGGAAAACATGAATGTGGATATTTAAATCTTTTTTAAATCACTTCCTGCTCTTTTTTAACCACAAAATCTCTGTCTTTGCCCGTGTTAAATGCAAAAGTAGCAGACCCAAAAGCTGCCTAAAGCACAAAGCTGAAACCTAAACCTAGTCGGTGTCATAGATCGAGGTTAATTGCGTGTTGGTGGACCAGTCAGACATAAACACGGATGGGACGAGCCTCAGTGGATGTTTAGCTGAGTCAGGCTTTGGGGCCATGCAGGAGCCTTGTTTGGGGTCTGGGCAGAAGTCCAGGTGTGGGTTATTTTTCTCCATCTGGGCAACATAACCCAGGTCCCCTGAGTCCAGTGGGGGTCGAGGCCGACCAAAACCAGAACATGCAAAGCCCAAATTAGCTTTACAGGGTAACCCCCTGGACACACACACACACACACACACACACACATACACAGATTGTGTCTCCATAAAACCTCACATGCATCCAAGAATCCCTCCCATCTCCTCTCTATTTAAATTTTTTCACTCTTATTCTCCTGAGCTGCTATGATGTCAAGCTGTGGTGTCATTTGAGCGAGACGCTAGGGGGAATTTTACACACGTCAGTTCTGAAGTCATCTTATTTATATCTTCTTCGGAAAATGTTTGAGAAAAAGAGCAAATTCTTAAATTTATGTGAACATATACATTGTGTGTCTGACCAGATGAATCATAATGCAGCACAAACTGTTGTGTAATGAAGCTTAGCAGCAGCTCATTTTGACAACCTGCTCCCTCCTGGCAGAGTAACACCTCCAGATTTTAAAGATGGTATGTCATGGAAACTAATGTTAAATATAGAAGCAGATAAATTCAACAGTCAGACAGAACTAATATGCAGAGACTCTCATGTCAGTCCTCTCTTTTGTTTCCAGAGTTTTTACATAGTATATGTATTTACTTTCACACCCCCACCATTCAAACAGATGCCAGTCTGTTAACACACACTGACACACTCCCACTCACTCTCACAAACCTTTTCTTGGTGATTACCTTAAGGGTATTACAGCAGTCTAGACAGAGAGAAGACACGGGACTCTTGGGAATGCTCTTTGTAGCCCAGACTCAGGTGTCAACAGCAGATTAGCCAGAGGATTCCACTGTAATCAGGAGCTGTGCTGCAGAATTTCATAATTACCCAATGTCATTAGAACAAACACGTATCCACAAACATGACAGTGATAACGCAATGTTACTGCTATTCCAAAAGTGTTGTTATGTTGTTGCAAGTGTTTGTATGTATACATAACTTACTGACCTAAATGAAGACCACAGTACTGTTTCTTATTGGCTATTTGATGCACTGTGACATGAAACTATGTCATTTGGACTCCAGACTGAAATGAATGTTTATCAAACCATAGAAGCACTTACAGCGCTAATGCACAGCACTGAGATGTAATTACAGCTGTTGCACAGGTGGTGATGAGACTGTTGCTTAAGATACAGGTACTTTATACTTTTTGCTATGTTGTCATCAGGAAACCTTATTCAACTTTTCAGGTGTAATTTAAACCAAAAGTTCAAAAAGCAAATTCATAAATTGCAGCAGAGGACTACACAGTACAAGCACTGGAGGGAGTTTGGCCTTGTTTTGTGATACTAGTAGTGAGGAGACATGGACCAAATACTCGTGTTTACTCTGGAAACAGAGTCAACTGGAATTTTAAAGCTAACTTATAACTTATTCTGTTTTTTTTTCATCCATCCATCCATCCATCCATCCATCCATCTTAAACCGCTCATCAGGGGTTGGGCCGTGGAGGGAGCAGTTTCAGCAAGGGGCCTCTGACTTCCCTTTCCCTGGCCACATCAGCCAACTCTGACTGGGGGAACCCAAAGTGTTTTCAGGCCAGTGCAAAGATACAGGGCCCTAGTTTCATGGCGCGGCGCAGGGTGGCGCAGGGAGGCACAGGGTGGCGAAGCCGGCGCAGTGCAAGTTTCGAGCGGCGCAGCCCGGCGCGCGGTCAGTTTGGCAGTTTGGTAGAC
>JAQLOL010000005.1:24450935-24462684 GCA_029783665.1 Naso thynnoides | reverse complement strand
ACTAAGTCACCATCTACTTCCAGCGATCCTTTCGCTCCACTACTCATCATCCTCTTCATCCAGTCACAATCTGCCACCCTCTTTCAGTAGTTAGCTGTCAAATTTAAAAGTGCTCTCCCTCTCTGCTGTCATTCAACCCGAGTAGATTTGCTCAGCCCATCTCCAACCTTTCACCAACTCAATCAGGATACTGGCCATCTTCAATCAAACCTTTCAACCAGAAGTTTACACGGCACAAAACATCATTCTGCTTCACCACCACCAGTGTTAAGGCTCCGGGGAAGTCTTCTTCACATGAGAAACATCTAATCTATCAATCTGCTTCCTCAATGATCTTCTTCCTGCAGTGTCAAAGCACCAAAGACACCTTTCTTGTGCGCAATGAATTAAATCTTATTTCAAAATCTGTTATTCTCTTTTATTCTCATTAGTCTATCCAGGTTGAGCTGGACTGATGTGAAGAGAAGCAGGCCTCTGGTGAGTGAGGACCTGGAATTCAGCATGTTTACTTAATATTAGAAAAAGTAGATTTATTGAGTAAATCTGACTAAAACTGGACTTTTAAAAATGTGTGATGTAAACATTATAGTCCAACTGAAATTGTTCCAAGTTGAATTTCTCAAGTTGGACTAACACACCTAGTTAATGCTGCTGGGGATCCATTTACTCCTGCCTGGGCTAAGCGCTCTGAGCATGATCAAAATTCCCCGTGGCAGCCTTTGACCCAGAAGTCAAACAACAGAAATTTGTAGAAGAAAGCCAGGAAGAAAATAAGAATATCATGCACTTGAGGTGAAGCGTGCATCTAAGTTGTGCCAAACGTAAAGTGTGGATGTGAAATCTTCAGCGCCGTCAAGTTGTCTATGTTTTCCCCGTTCAACATGGATTCTGCTCACTAACTTTTTTATTGCTTGTTTGATATGTGATGAAATAGGTCAACTGGAAGTAGGTCCAATAACAGCCAGCTACACAAGGCAACTGCCACCTACTGTAGTAGAGTTGGACATACCCCCGTAAATGAATCAGTTCTCCCCTGGTTCTTGCATACTGGGACACTGACAGCAGCTCAATTAAATGGCCTAACTGAGGTTTAACTATAGCTCGACTTAACTGTGTAACTGTACTGTGTGATGAAACTGGAGGTGAATGGGACTAACAAGGGTTGCGACAACATGCACTGACAACAGCCAACAGCAGAAAAGATAATTATTTAAAGTTTGACACCAACAACGTGATTGATGGAGAAACTGGCACAATCTGTTTGGACCAGCTGAAGGAGTTTAAACCCAATGTGTAGCTCCAGAAAACGCAACAGAAGAGGAAGAAAGAAATGCAAATGAAAGAACAACATAAAGAAAGTCTGCCTGACTGAACTTGATCTAAAGTTCATTTGTCACTCGGGCTTTTAGAGCTACATGTGAGTAGTTTCCGTCTCACTGTCAGGCATGTACACACATGTAAGTACTCATCAAAATTACATACATTCTGGCTTCCCAAAAATGTATCAGTGCGCTCCAAATGACATCCACTAGGCCCCAGACACCCAATTCATGAAGGGAATGTCACGGACACATCAAACTTTAAACCCAAATGTTAGCTTTTAGTGTCTGTATTTTAGCTTCCAGGAGCTTCTATCTGCTCTCACTGCTTCTTCCAGACATGTGACACCCATACTGGGATAAATCCTCTGTTGGACTGAGAGATTTCGTCACTGACAGTACACATTGTACTCTATAACACATCATTCTCATTCCTTAGCTGGCAGGAACAACCAGCACTCTCACCACGGCTATCCCCACCTGCATATTGCAGCCAGAGTGAAGTTAGCTTGAATTTGGCCATTTAGAAGTGAATGGATATATTTGCTTATTTTACAGAAACTGACGTTAAACCACAGTGGAAAAAAAAAAAAGAAGTTTACCAAATGTCTCTATGTTCTGTTCATGAACAAACCAACAGCTGAACAGTTCCTGATGTATTTGATTTGTTAAATTTAGAAAACTGAGGGAGAGGAAGGTGCTGAGGACATGTGGGAATGAACTTTACATAAGTGATTAATAATAAAGTAATAATAAAATGAGTTTGGTTTTGAATGTATTTTTCCAAAGAGACCCTTGAAACAAATGTTAAATGGGCACAAAAGGTAAACAATACAATTTTTCCAAGAAACAGAAATAGCGAGTTTGAACAGATGGAGCTGTGAGGCCTGTCAGACGCTGTCTTGTCGTATTCTTCATTTGTTTTATATGTTAGGATTTTGAAGTTATTGTAAGAGCATCTTATGGTTTTATTATTGTTTATTGATTCTGCATGTTGCTTTGGATAAAAGTTTCTTCCAAATGACATAAACATAAAGATACTGAGGCCCAGTAACAAAGCCGGTCTCTGACTGTATAACTGTTGACCTGCATCAAGTGAGTAAAAATAAAAATCATCATTGTGCAGGTATAAAAACAGAAATTATGACCCACTGTCAGGCTACATGAGCCCAGTATGATTATCGATCGATCTGTCTATATATAGACAGATCGATCGATATAGATATATAATGTTAGATATGTACAGGGGCAGTCTGCGGTTAGTCTTGGTAAAAAACAAACAAACAAAAACAAAACACCTGTTGTGTTGTGCCTTAAGGACTCACTGCAAACCGCAATGGGGAGCATAACATCAAGCTGACTTTCTGTTTGGAGTCTGCATGTTTCCAATGTGTCTGGGCAGGTTTCTCTTAACAGTCCAGGGACGTGCAAGTTAATCAGGGACTAAAATTACCTGTAGGTGTAAATGTAGTTGCCAGAGCCAAGTTCTTCAGCCCCAAATCTGATTATTTTTATTTGTTTACTATTTTTACAAGATATTAAAATGATCATTTTTTGCTGTGAAAATAGTTTCAAAGTTCTTGTCCAGAGGTTTTCAGTTTATAAGGCACACCTCTGAAGGGGGACGTGGGAGAGTTGTTATTTGGTGTGGAGGGAGATGATGCAAAGATAAGATGTGAGGTGAGATGTGTTGGTGTCCTAACTCAGTGGTGGGAGGGGAGCATGATGACTGTCCCTTCCACTTCGCACTGCTCCACTTTAACCACACCTGAGCGTGCTTCAGCTTCCTGATCTATGGAGAGCGAGCTGTGTTTTCAACTATCAAACCGCCATTTTTTTTCTTTGTGATAAAATTGTTCAGTCTTTCTCTGGTATCCACAATCTAAACGACAGTTGCAGATTTTTTGATTGCTCTTTGTATGACGTTGTCTGTAACAATGTCGGCGCTCCGTGCCTGTGCTCGTGCATTCGTACCGTGCTGAAGTCCGCCTCTTCCAACCGTGCAGGGCCGACAAAGCGTGCTGTGTTTGAGGACGGTACGGAGCACTCGCACTAGTCAAACAGACTTTGTGGGTCAAACGTGCTCAGGCACGGCACAGATTGTCTAATGTGAGTGCACTTTTAGTGAAGGTCTGATTTGGCTGATTTATAAACACAGTCAGCAGTTGGAGATACAACAGTGGCTGAGACGAACAGGTCCTGACTCTCTCCGTCTTAACTCAAATTTGAACACTTAAAAGTTTTAGAAATATTTTAAGATACGTGATTTAAAATATCCGTGAATGTCAGGATCTACAAAGTCTGTTGCAAATAAATGAAAAGCCACTCATTTTAACTTCACAACTTGCTGCCTCTTGTTTTTCAGTTTTCTTTGGTATCAAAGTAATCCAACAGCCTGATCCTTGCAAAAAAAGGTTTTTTGCAAACTACACATACAAATGATACATTTTAAGTGTAACGCATCAATGTTTTAATATTTCATGACAATGTAACATCATTTGGGCAGCAGGTTGGGTGAGGGTTTATCTGCCTCAATTTTGTCTGATGGAGGAAACAGTAGAGACAAATACTGCTCCAGTCAGGGTTTCTGTGATCTTACAGCTCCATGACGTCCGCTCACATTCATTTTAAATGCATTTCATTCGCTGGCAGGACTTGAGGAGGTGCTCATGTTTTGTTGGTGGCCAGGAGCATCAACAGAACTGAAAACACTGGTTGAACGTGGATTGCAGAGAAATTTGGGGAAGCATATTTGTGGGACTTGATCCATTTTCTATCCCTTTGTATCACCGTGAATCAAATCCTTGTAAATGCTGAATGTGGATTCTAAAGTAACCAGGGAGTTATTTTGCTAACACTTGTCATGGAAACAGGTTAGAGCAGCAGCAGCAGCAGGTGAGACCCTGCTGCTTTCTTTGTCTGATCAAGCCAAACACACCCAGAGCTTTCCATGTCTGCCTCACCTCTGTAGGTGTGACGAGATCGATCCTGTGAACATCTGCCTGTGCCTGTCCATACGTATCATGGTTTCACTCACACTGCTGAGAAGTCCTACGTACAAAATCCAAAATGTTTCTAAGTTTCATCCAGCGTTATCATTGTCCGCTGTGGGCCAACAAAAATACTGTCACCTCTCATGTCACAGCATCTTGTTGATTTTACCTGTAAAATATTTGTAAACACATTAGTGTTTTTATCCCACATGCTTCCTGCTTTCAGGTCCTAAAAATCAACAGCACGTACCTTTTCTCTTCTCTCTGCTGATGATCGATTTTGGCCTCTAAACGTCTTCACATTTAATCCACCTAATTTCCTTTCTTGTGTCCATTTACTTATCAGTCTAAACTTTCCTGTTTTGAAAATTAGCCTCCGCTATTTACCCACTTTTTGGTTTCATGCATTCTGCAAGGCGATGTTAGTGTTTTCCCCGCCTAACTTTTACCTTTCCTTCCTCTTCTCTCCTTTTCTTTTCTTTATTTAGTTTCCCTCCTCTTCTTTCTGTCCTTTGCCTTTCTCTTTCCTTCCTTTTCCTTGTATTTCCTTCACTGTCTTTTCCTTCTTTTTACCCTTCCCTTCCCTTTCTTTCCTTCCCTTTCCTTGTTTCCTCTCTTCTTCCATTCCCTCCCTCCTCCCTTCCCTTTTTTTTCTTCTTGGCAGCACTGCGCTGCTAACCCATCATCTCGAGCAGCTCTCGCCAATCATGACCTGCGATTGGAAATGGATATCCAAACAAAGCACAACCTATCATCTTTACATCGTGGCTAATAGGAGTATTGGAGGGGTGTTTCCAATAACACAGGCACAGCTCTGAGTAGCCACATGAGTTCACTGGGAGGTCAGAGAGACCGCGTCAGGAAGGGAGGGGACGAGCAGGAGAGAGGAGCAGAGACAGAAAGAAAGTATGATAATGAAAAGACAGAATGACAAACTGACTGGAGCTGCATCTTCAAAACTGGAAGATAATAACACAAAATGCTAATGAGAGCCTCCCAACTGCAACGTAACATAAGACACAGAGTTCAGGGACCCCGGTGTCAGTGACCACACTGTTCTTTCTCAGAACCTCCAGAGATGCAGCCAGACTCAGTGAGAAGCAAGCAACCAAAGAACCCAGCAGAAACACTCTGTGTTTACCATTAATAGCCCCAAATTGCATAGTATAATACCAGCAGTAAGCAGACGTGATCAACTCAGGGCCCAAGCAAAAGTTTTCTCAAAGTTTAGGCTAAAAGGCTGCAAACAATTTTGAGTTTGAACCTCCAAAACTGCAGGAACAAATCACAAGGACTGGATCTTCATTGCAGTTACAGAGAGTCCAGAGTTTCTGTAAAAATTCCTCTCACTCATGCTGGCCAAGAAGTAACGGACATAAGGAAGAGTGGATAAAATCCACAGTTTTGATTTTAAAAGTTCAGTCACAGCTATTATGAGGCTTCAGCAGTCTGATGTGTATCTGTGTCCTGGCTGGAGGTTTGTTGCCAGTGTTGTCTTTCATCTGCCTCAGCTCAGCAAGGCAACGCGGCCCGTCCATGGAAACACGAGAAAGAAATTTTGTACCAGAAGGACCAAACTTTGGAAGACATCCACTTGATTTGACTCAAACTGTTCAGGTCTCATCTTCAGTTGAACTTTTGTCTGTTTCTTTTGACTGTGGATTTGGTCGTCCAACTTTTTAAAGCACAGTCCCATCAGGGAGCCATGAGGTTGTTCCAGTGGTCCATTATTCTGATTTCCTGTGTTATTTTCGCCCCATTTGACCGGCCCCTACTGTGCATGGACTGGTGCTGAACCTAACAACACATCTGACCAGCCATCCAGCCCTACCTCTGACCAAGCAACGAAGACGAGTAAATCAGGAGAACATTGGGCCGATCTTTTCAGAGATTTGAGTGCTAACTAGCTGCCAACTGTCACTTAGCAAACTTGTCAGCTAGCTTGCTAATGAGAAATGTATCTGCTATTGATTTCTGTCTCATAAGTGTGCAAACCGTGCATGATTAATGGAGTCATTTGTTCTCCAACAGAAGAGGTTTGAATTAAAGTGCACGGTGCGACACACACAATTTCTTCCTTCAGTGCTGATTTAAAAGGAGCCTTGCAGAGCTGCACTCAAATCTGGATTTTTATATTTTTATTTATACACTGAATGGGGGTGGGAGGGCAACTTCTTGGGTGTGTTGTCCATTCCTTATCTGTATATGTTTTCCATTTTTATAAATACTCAACATTGCTCAAAATGTTTTTCTTCAATGCAACTCGTGTGTGATTTTGATAAACATATGATTCACTACTTGGCCCAGTGAGTGTCCACCTGCAGAGCAGCTGCACGCTAAACTCCACCAGCTGCACGAGTCTCAACCTTCACCTGTAAAACTTATGTTTTGATGCCTTTGTTCATCGGCAGTGCAGTGAAAAACATCCGACTTCCCCACGGTCAGCAAAACAAATGGTATTCATCCTGGTCATAGTTCACTTTAATGTACAGTCCAGGGTTTTCCCCAGTGTGTTCCAGGCACGACGGCCTGCCATGCCTAAACTAACTCCCTGCCAGGCTAAGCATCATGGAGCTTTATTTTTTCTAATTAACGTTACAGTTACAGCGGGCTCACAGTAACCAGCGATCTGTTTAAACTACAAAGTGTGAATGCACTCAGACAGCAGGTCTGACCTCAGGTACTTACGTCAGACGCTCAACGCTCTGCCTCTGACTGCAATTCGCCAATAAAAAGAAGACGTTCAAACAAAATCACAAGCTCCGACATGGTTATCAGCATTAGCTAGCTGTCCAAACAGCTGGGCTGAATCGAGCTCTTTCAAAAGCCAGGAAGTGTCAACAGGTCTTTGAGACAGTCTGATACTGGAGCAGATGATAGCGACGAGGCTACAACGCATAGCAGCTCCGCTGAGACAACAACAGTAACGTATTGTTACAGCCGAGCGCCTCTTCCAACTTGCAGCAGGTCGCCTCTCCCTTACAGTTGGCAAGCGAAATCATTTTATAGGCTTTTTTTCCCTTATCGATGATGATGATGATTCTTTGGACTTGCGCTGTAGGGAGCTGAAAGCAGCACGGCTAATTTGCATAAAAACCACTCAGCTCATTTGCATATAAGTAAAATTTACTTTAAATAAAATAGGCCACGCCCCTACACTGTACTCTCAAATTTACTGAAACCTACAAATTTTCATGTCAGCTACATGTGCAGAAATCAACAGTGTTTGTAGTTTGTAGTGTTTCTTTAATGTTTGGACAAATGAACCCCGTCTGTATTTTCGTCACAAGTACACAGTACAGTCTGAAATTTGTCCTCCACGTTTGACCCATGCTGGTTCGTCCTTCCCTGGGCGAGGCCAGGAGTGGCGGGCAGCCGACAGGCGCCCCAGGGACCATCCTCCTTGATGTTGTCGTTAGTCAGGTGACAATCTTCTGCATATTTCTGGGATGTTATCAGTGGGGGCGGAGGAAACCCCCGCGGTCATATGCAGTGCTTATCAGCCTGCATGCAGTTTGTGGCTGTGTGCAGGGCAGGGACGGATTTAGTGCTTTGGGGGCCCAAGGCAAACTGTGTCTTGCTTTCACACTTTCTCTATCTGGGAATGTTCCAAAAAATTTTCTTTAGGAAAAGGCAAGTTTATTTGTAGCCTTTAGCACAATCCAACAACAAGGCAATTCAAAGTGCTTTACACTGAGCAAAAGGGCATTAAAACAAAATGCAAAAGCAACACAAAAAGTAAAAAGAATCTAAAAGAGAAAAGACAGATAAAACAGGAGAGTAAAAATTGCAGCGCATTCCAAGATTTTAACCAAATTTGATGTAATAAAAGGCAGCGGCAAACAGAAAAGCCTTCGACTGGAAAGTAAATCTCACAGTAGCAATACTCTAAAAGCTCTTAATTCTTTTTTTTCCCTTAAAAGTTACATAGAGGTATTATCAGCACCATGCACTTAAATTGACCTAACTTTGAATTATTTTATCTAATGATGATATAGGAAAGAAAGATTCTAAATTTGGGACGGTCCACATTTATTTCAGGATGGTTCGGGGAAAATTTGGCTGCATGAAAAGCATGCGCCCTGGGTCCAGATTCGTAACTTGCCATCTTGTCTAACAACGTTTCTGGGGGAAACCCCACAATCACAACATGAAAGCAGGTTTGCAAACCTCATGGATCTTCGGCACCGGAGCAGAAGTGCCTGGGAGGCAAACAGACTCAAACTGTGCTTGTCTGTCCCAAGGATATTTGAGACAGCACTCGATTTATAAACTTGGACACCCTGTCGTGCTGTTATTGCCTTTTATGCTCTGCGATGTTTTGAACTACTGATGTTTAAGGACAGTCATACATTACGATGACCAGAAGCTCTTTTGTTTTTGCTGTAAGCATCAAGACTGAAATATCAGACCCCATCTTCTAACGACCTTACACGTTGTAATTTAAGGGTTTAAATGATGAGGTTTGTGTGAGAGAGAGAAATGGTCAGTGTTGTGTGTTTTAACCACCTGCTGATGGTTCTTCAGTCACATGAGAAACGTGGCATATTACATCAGAGACTCTTAGGTTACCGGTGTCTTTTTACTGAAAGACAGATTCCGTCTGTCTGTTGCTGTGATGGAGGATGCCTGTTTGTTTTTAAGAGTGCGTTGCCCCTATGGCTGTCTTCCTACTCATGCAGGTAGCCCCGAGGGGGAGAGAATGGAGCTCTTTGACAGGCGAGAGGAGGGGGAAGTGGGGGTTACACTGCAACCACCATCTAGTCCCTGTGCCTGGGCTCATTCTGGATTGAAATGGCCTGTGTCATGGAGGCCTTATCCAAACAATGGGCCTATTCAACCTGGAGAGGAGTCAGGACCAGGCTGAATACGATACCTCTGGTTCGAGGATGCAGCTCCTCTTTCTTTCGCTTTTGCAGTTTTTTACTCTATCTTCAGTAGATGTCACCTTCTTTTTCTCTGTTTCACTTTGACTGCCTGAAGACACAAATGTGTAAAAAAGTTTGCTAACACTTTACTTGAAGCATGCATCCATAGTGCATTATGAACATACTTACTATGTGTAATAATGTGCCTATAGTGCTGTAAAACCATTATCATAACCAGCTATAATGCATTATAAGTATGTTTATAATTTGTTATAATGCGAGTTTCCACAGAAGTCATTTTGGTTTTTATCTATTTCTGTTTTATATTTCATGTTATTCAGGGTTTCTCTGTGCCTTGTTTGTTTTGAGTTCTTTGGGTGCTGAACTGTTTTCATTTGGCTTAATCTGTCCACTCTGACATGTTTTATTCCATTTCAGTCTTGGTTTTTCATCTTCAGTTTTAACTTCCATCAAAGAACGGCTCCATAACACTGGTGAAAAAAAACAACAGCGATGTGCAGCGATCCGGTTTTTGCAACAGGAACAGTCTCAGAAGTTTCTGATCGCACCTTGTAACATCACCGAGAGCACCTGGTGAGAATTTTCCCTCTGTGTGCACATAAAGTCCAGTTCAGACCAAAGACTCGCAACAAGACAGCTTGAAACTTGCAACTGCTTGTAACGAACCAGGCTGCCACGCAGCTCACACCAATGCAACCAGAGGAGACCGTGTCTTCAATCACAAGGACTCTTTATATACTTTTGTTTTTACTGCCAGCTTTCCAGGTTTTATTGTAGCATGTCAGTGCTTGATTTTTAAAGCAGAGGTTTCCCAACACAGACAGGGTGCTGGGTCGGGGCAAGAGAAAAAAAGTCACAGAATTTATTAAAAATCTACAATTATCGGGGCACCCTATACACGAGGACTCAGATTAAAACTAAGCAAAACTAAAACTGTCGCCACAAACGGAGAATTATTTCCTTACATTTATTAGTCGGGGCATTTAAAAGAATCACTCCAAACCAGCAGGGAGGGGAGAGTAAAAACAGCTGATTTCAGTTTGCACAAAATGTCTCCACCCCCCTGCCTGTTGCTTCACTTTCCTGTTTACGCGTAGCAAATGAAATCAGGCCTGAAACATCCACAAACCAGCAAGCAGGCTGAGAAACTGAGCGAAGTGACACAATGTGTCTGTCTGTCGATCAGCATCAGTCCGGTTTCTTTCAGGATTCTGGACAGCATCACACCAACATACACAAATAAACCAGTTCCACTCTTCTTCTTTTTTTTTAATCTTTTTTTTTAATCATTAATCATCAGCGCTGAGCTGAATATTTTTGCATCCTTAACTGTACATGAGTCAGTGACAGTGAGTTACTCACAGGTGAGTCGCTAGTAGGGCCTAATTATGAAATGGCAAAGTCAAAATGTTTACATCATACTCCCCGTATGTGTGCGGCAGAATGAATGAGAGAGCAAGAGAGTGAGAGAGAGAGGTACATTTGAGCTGATCAGAACAAAAGGGGTGAAATTATTAATCATTTAAACACTCATTGATTAGATGTGTTGTGATCTAAAACTGGACCTGGCGGTTTGACATGTTCAGTCAACGTTCAGTTCACACTGCAGCAGCTTTTCCCTGTGACATTCTAAGACTGTCTGCGTTGTGAATCTTTGGTCTGAGCTGAGCTTAACAAAACAGAACAGGGATGCACAATTTGAAGAAAAAAAAAAAAGCAATTATTTGGACTCATACTGCAATTGTGATATGACTTGTAAAATTAGATGGAATCAGAGTGTGTGGTGAAGCTGAGTGGGACACTTTTGGACTGAGCGGGAAGTGGGTTTATTAAACAGGTGGAGCGCTGCCTCATTTTCGGCTCCACCCCACCCTCAATCACTCCTGCGCCGCTCACACCACAAGATGGAAGTGTGCCTGACCCCAGAATGCATATGTGTATTGCACATTACACCCCACCCACCCTCCATTTTCTGTCTCCTGTTGGCTGCTGCAGCTTAATGGACTTAACAAAGAACCTTTAAAAGAAAACTGAGAAGTCATACAGGTGTATTAGTGTATTACAGGTGAGCGATACTGAGCGGAGCAGCTGCAGGGGGGTGTGGACGACCAAGTGGTGGGAACGGAGAGCTCAGCTCTGCTCACATGCTCTGGATGGAATGATCATTTTTGCATCATTATTCTGATTTAATAGAAAAACATCTGAATGAGTATGGTGTGGTTTTTGCAGGGATCTGTGCCAAACAAAATATTTTTTCAAAGCTGGAGTGGGCAGATTATTTTTGGCGTCATCAGGTAAAATCCCATAATAACCTTTCAGCATTTTGTAATTCAGGTGGTCTGAAAGAACTCTGGAGTTCTGCTCCTCTCCTCGGCTCTGGATTCAGACTGTGACGGGACTTTTCGGCCAATCATGAGTCATTTCAAAGAACATGTGTTGCTATCTGTTTCTCTATGCTGCAGGTGATGTAGGAGCTGATTGGCTGTTGAGACAAGTGACGTGCCTCACGTTCTAAAACTGGCCTCTGGTGACTTGACAAGCTGAGCTG
>JAQLOL010000005.1:24395627-24406362 GCA_029783665.1 Naso thynnoides | reverse complement strand
GAGGACACAGCCTCTGTATATGGGGCACCCGCTCTACCGACTGAGCCACCGGGCGCCCCCAGTAAACTGTCAGTTTACATTTATGTAATTTCACTGTTTTCAATCTATTTGATAGAACTGATACTTTCGCAAAGCCGGACTCTGTTTGTAATGTAGTAATACAAATAATCAACCATCTACATAACTTTTCACTGCATGTTTTTGCTTTTATCTTAAGGGAGCCTGTTATCACGTAAAAGAAAAAGAAAACTATGGAGAGAAAAAAAAATGCAGTTTTTGTGCAAATGTTTCTTTGGTCCTTTTCACTTCCTCTACTTTTTGGCAGTGGAACCAAAAGACACCCGTCTCTGTTTTTTCCTGTGGAATGAGCCTGACCCCTGCAGTACGTCGGCGCCTTCCTTCAGTGACAGCGCGTCCATGCTGACATACTGAGTTAGCTGTTAACTTAAAGAGACCTCGCTAAATGTACCGTGTTGCTCTTCTTCGTGTTTTAAACAAAAGATTAATGACCAATCACAGTGAGGAGATCCACACATGTGACATAACATTACGTACAAGCATCTTAACAATGTTAGCGAAGCTGAGGAAATAAACAAAGGACGACTGCAGCTGTTCAGGTACCGTTAACATTAACCTTTGACAGGACATTCACGGTAACGTTAATAAACAGCAGATATAGACACCTACCAAAGAAGCTGCTCTCAGATAATGTTATCCATCAGTTATCCATTTCCAATTAGTAATATATATCCACATATAACGTTAGACCATCATCACTTCCACTCCTGTTCCCATTTCCCAGTTTTTGATGTTCTTGCAAAACTTCGACAAGCTTTACAGTCTACGTGATTCTTTCTCGGCAAGACTGACCCTCCCGCTCTGCTTCTGATTGGCTAACACCGCGGCTTTGGCTTGCTTTATTGGTTGAAAGCATCATCAGTTTAATGCTTGAACATGTTAGATTGGACAGCCTAAACAGCACCACAACAAAAGAGACGTGGAACGGTATATATTTTTTCCCCCTCTCATTTTTCCAGTTGACGGAAATCTGTCGTAGCGACGGAGAACTTCAGTAGCTGAGCATATGTATCCTTCCCTGACAGGTGAGCGCGTATACAGCTGCGTTCAGAGAGTACATCTCAGCAGCTGTTTAAAAACAGTCAACATAAACAAATATCACTTACAGCCACAATGCCAGAATATTAATAATTATACTATTGAACAAATCTGACAAGTTTTGTAAGTGCAAGTTTCATTTTCAGTGGACACAAAGACAGAGATTTTCTGCCCTTGTGTAACAGTGAGATTTCTTTCAAAATAAAAGCACAATGTCCATGGATTTAAAATGATTCAAAAGCAGCCTTTTGACACAACAGATGCACAACTGATCTGTGAAAATACAGCTATTTGTACAGTCTAGTGATATACTGCACCACACCAACAAACTATATGTAATGTTTACTAACAAATTGGGGTATTTTGACATATTAGTGCATTAACAATTAAATTTAAATACATACTGCCGGTGCTGGGGGAGACCTGGCTCAATACAAAGACATCATAGCGTCCAGGTGAACTGTGAGCACACACTGACAGATGCCTTTTGACAGCGCAGATCAAAACAAACAGACAAAATCTCACTTGTTAGAAATGTTTTAACTTGAGCAAAAACTTTGCATTTAGCTGAAGAATTTATGTGTGAACATACAAAAAAGAGAGAAACTAGAGAAAAACAACAAAGACAGAGTCTGAACTGAGTATCTCTTCTGACTAGACAAATTTACGAACACGTCTCATTACCTCAAGTTTCTAAGAGTGTCATTGTTCTTATTGCCCTTTCATTAATTAGTGTCCTAACTGTTATCCTTAAAAAACTACCACTGACTTTCATTTTCCATGAAACTTACCATGAACTTTTTGTGTTTCACGTATGACAGTGATGTTTATATTGTTGTGTTTTTTATTGGTAAAAATGTCAACGATTAAAAAAGGAAACAAAACAAATAAGCAAACAAAAAAGAGAGGAGTTCCTGCTGAGTTCGGAGTTGCACAAACACAGCGAAGGCGAATCCCATGAATACCAGGATGGTTCATACATATGATGTGGCGCAGTTGTTACACTGGTTGTTATGGGAGAGTAGACGGATTGCAGTCAAGTGGTCAAAAAAGCAGAAACAGTTAGAGGTGAAAATTCAGCCTGAACGCACATGTAGTCTCAAATGTCATCATTGTACGGTAAATGGCCCACATGTTTTGCTTTATGTTCCTAAATTGTAGCAATGTTTTTAAATTTACACTACAGTTCCAATTTTCTTTCTATTTGTCCCTTTTATTCTGAAGGCCAGAAGTACATTCCACTCTTATTGTTGTTGGTGGACCTACAGCACTTTGGAATGAATCCATATTTAGTCAGATTTAACTTCAGATGCTTCACTGACACAGATTCTGCTCCACCGCCAGTTGCTTAATGTGTTGTCAGCTCTTCTGCTTGCAATCCTTCATTTTTCTGCTATAAATAACTCCTCTAGGTCACAAGTGAGGAGATGAAAATAACAGCCAGGTTCTGCTTTGCTGGTGATGACACTTGTGGTTTACAGTATGCCTTAAATTAGATTTCACAAGGGAAAACTGCAGAAAATCATACTGAGCCCGCCACTGCTGCTCTGTCCAGTCAATGGATGAAAGAGGATCTGAATGGTAGTTTCAGGGTGTTTGAGGAGAAACTTAAAAAAAGTCTGTCTCAGCTGTATCATCATTGGAGGGCAGAAATGTGGGAACAAATGGAGAACATCAGATGAAACAATACCTGCGGTTTATCAGTTCATCACACGCTGCTAAACGTGTCACATGCTCTCATGTGGATCTGGAAAAACAGTCGACTCACTCTGCTGTATTGTTAATGTACCCTGCTGTGCGGTTGCCTAATATAGAATGATGAGCATGAGGAATTCTGCATTTCAGCTAGTTTTTTTTTTTTTTGTATGTTTTTTTTTCCCATTTCATGAGCACATCCACACTTTTCCTCTTGGACAAGGGCAAAGTGCACTAGTTTTCTTTTGTTTTTTTGTTTTTTCTCCCTCTCTCTCAATTTCACACTAATTCACTCAGATAGTCCGAAAGCAGCACAAGTCAAACATATTGGATTGCAGCATTGACATTTTTGTGAGAAAACAGCACAGCTGTAATTAAATTTGTATGAATTGTACAGAAAAAATAAGAAAAAGGTCAAAGGAATGCACTCAAAATATCAACTCAACTAAACAAAATCTACATTTCTCCCTTTGCAAAACAAAATGTTTGGTCTACAAGCTAGCACACATCGGGTGTGCTGAAAACTTGACTTAGCAAGCCAGAGACAGCATGTAAACAGTATGACAAGGTCCTGCACTCCCAAAGAAAGACTGTTGTTCCAGTGTGGACAGGTTCTTGGCTTGCTCGCTTTGAATGACTGATTGGATTCTCGTCAAAACTTTTTCTCTGACAGAGCTTGCAGGGAAAATGGAACAATATTGGGCGCTGTCAATTTGTCGGGGTATTCCATCATGTTACAATGGTGCGGATTAGATGCAAATATGAGCTGAGTCATCTGAGCCTGCCAAACAAATATTGCATTTTATTGCACAAAGTCAAATGTGATGCATACATCTTAAGGTGAGAGGAGAGAGGTTTGTCAGCTGCCTTCAACATGTGGAAATATTCAGTAAACTAGAATGTTTTGATAAAGGCTGGATTACTAACTCGCTGAGACGGATAAAAGGCCACGTTATTAACTAATGTTGTGGACTGAGTTTGTGTCAAAGAAAATTCACACACACCTTTGTTGTCTTAGTTTGTACTGTGCAACCAGGGAACATACACAAAAAAATGAAAATGGGGACAGGTTTAATAAAATTGGACCACGTGTTTTGAACTATGCGTGCAGCTGAGAATGTTACAGATTGCACTATTCAACAAATTCTGTCTATAGGTGAAAGTGGTCATACGGTAGGGGGGCACTTTATTGATCACGGAGGGGGAATTTCATCATCACAGCAGCAATACAAACCATTACAAGACAGTTAGAAATTAATAGTACCCATTGTACAAAATGCCAAAGGGTAAAGTGCAAAGGAGCAACAACAAAGTGCTATAAAGTTGGAAAAGAAAAAAACAACATAACTATTTGGACATCTGTTTTGACATTTAGCAATGAAGTCTGCAAAGGGAGGAGCTCATTGGGTGAAAATCCCAGAATAACCTTTCAGCATATTGTAATTCAGGTGGTTTGAGAGAACACCAGAGTTTGGGATTTTGAAAATGAAGACTGTGACGGCCACTTTTCAGCCAGTCACAGGACATATCAGAGAGTGCATGTCCCTACTGGCTGCTCTGCAAATGTAGATGAGCTCATGTCCCCTCAGCGAGTGAAAGCTGGATACAATAGCAGACATCCTGGGAGAAAAAAGTTGCTCTTTCAGCTTTAGCAACAACGGCAAACATGCAAGCAACCCCCAAAGAGGAAGAGCAACATATGAAGACAATCATCTAAAAAAGCGACCAATAGCGAAACCTTTTCGCGAGCCACGTAAAGGATAGAGCTACGGAGCAATGACCTGGGTGGCAGCAAAGTTGCTTCCTTAGGAGCCTCATGCTACAGCTAGCTTGATTTCCAAATGTTAAATTCCAGGACTTTCATCAGCGAGTTTAAGACCGGTTTGGTTCAGTTTGGGCCCCAAACGCGGTTAGGTTGAGGAAACCAACATCTCGAGTGAAAATGACATTGTTGGCTAATGCTACCTGAGTGCAAACAAAAATTTAAAAATAAAAAAATAAAAATTCAACAGATTCATGTGGAGCGGTTGTTCTCAGACCATAAGCTGTGCATATGAGTGTCAACATAAATGACGCCAGATTTAAGCAGAGCAAGAGAGCAGTACAGGGATTTTAGGGCTCCTTGAACCCAAAGTAGCCTACAACATGTGAATATGTGCTATACTTTGACTTTACAGAGACAGACCCAGTTTAGTGTAAACTCTTGTTCAACACTGCTCGCTCCGTTAATGCTGGTGTTGCTAACCTGTCTGACAAACACTTGGGGAAAACAACTGTGGTGCAAATACTATCACAACATCCACTGCAAGATTTGTTTCTTTTGAGTCAGTTTCACTCGCCCACTCAACACTTGTCATGCTTTCACTACCCATGTGCACGCCCTCTCCAGCCGGCACTGGAAGGCTAGAAGCAGTTCTTTGCTTTTCCACTTAAACTAAACTGATGTCAAAGCCAAGTCTAAATGTGTTGATCTCCACTGTTACCTGGAGATGGAAAACGTGAGGATGATTCGGCGCAAATTGATCTAAATTAAGCAGATGTTTTCAGGTCAGAGGTCACAAACTCCACAAGGATATTTAAGTGAATATTTGTTTTTTAAACTAAACAACCAGTTGAACCTGAGGCTGGGAAGCAGAATATTTACAGTCAGAAGTTCCCAGTGCATGTCCGTATGTTGAATGTGAAAAAATGCAACAACTAACAATCCTACAATGCAATGCGCTAGGGAGATTCAGCACCGACTGTAGATGATGATTATCAGTGTCCAAAATCTCAAGTGTAGTCACTATTTAGTAAAGTGCTGAATAGACTATATTTTATACATGAGGAAATGAATTTAAATATTTGAAAATAGTTTTGCTTTCGTAAGCTTAGATATTGTCTGCTTTTTGTTGTTTCTTTTGTTTTTATTTTATTTTTTTCACATTTTGCTAATTTAAAAATGGAAACATAATATATGTGTGGAAACATGACGTACATACGATTACTCTCAAACATATTTTTTTTCTTAAAGCTTGCCATGAATTCTTTTTTTAGAAACTCTTTTACGTTATTTTTAAATGAGATGCTTCTTCTTCCTTCAAGTTTGTCTTTTAAGTTTTTCATCAATCAGCAGGTTTAGTCAAAGCCGTATAAGATCTCCTGTGTTATGTCATATTTTATTTTTGTTGCTATGAGATCGATTTTTGCTGTGAGACAATGACGACTGTGAGTGACAGAATAAACAGTCAGAGTCAGGTGTAGGGCGCACTCACACTTGGAGTGTTGTCCCGTACCGTGCCGAAACACGACTGCCCCCCCTCCCCTCTCCCCCACTGCCCTGTACTCACATTGCTCCAGTCTGACCGCGCCTGAGCATGCTTGAGCTCCCTGATCTAGGGAGTGCGACCTGTATTGTAAAATAATTGTAAAATAGTGAACCGTCATCTTTTTCACCTTGCAATTAAACTTTTAAATTGTTCTCTGGTATCCGCGATGCAAAAGACAGCCGCAGATTTTTCCACTGTTCTTCATCCAGACTTGGTATTCTGTTGTCTGCCTGAATTTAAGGTGAATCCTCCACAAACAGTCACAGCGATGTCAGCGCTCCGTGCCTGTGCTCGTGCATTAGAGGTGGGATCGGGCCGACATTCTCAGCCCCATACCCTTCTGAACCCATGTTGGTTCTGACAGAACTGAACTGACGACGGACCATCATTTCCCAAACTGACCGTCAGCTTATACAAGCAGAAGGGCAGCATACAGCCACAGATAACTTTGCCACGCTCGGCATAAACTCAAAAAACAAGTTGTTTCTGATATGAAAATAAGCGCCCGTAACGTTTGATCCCTCACACACACAGCCTCATGCAAGCTCATGGCAGAAGTGCGATTTCTAGCTGTCCAGCCAACCAATCACGTCGCTAAAGAGGCTGTGGTGCGTTCAGGGGCTGTCAAATGAATCCATCCATCCCAGCTCTGAACGGATAAAAAAGGAAAAAAAAAACAAACAGAAAGTGGGTCACTGAACTTGAACCGGTTCTGACCGTCACTTCTTAAACACTAGCCCAACCCGGCCCAGCCTGTGGGTACCCGATGGGTCCCGTCGGACGTCCAAAGACCACCTCACTTACAACCGTGCCGGGGTCAACACAGCGTGCTGTGCTTGGGCAAGGTACAGGAGCGCTCACACTGGTCAAACAAACTGGACTTTGGGGTCAAACGTGCTCAGGCACGGTACGGACTGCCCAGTGTGAGTGTGCCCTTACTGTGCTACTGTGCTTACTACTGCTGGTCTTACCTAATTCTGTTGTCATGTGTTCAACCTTTCAGAGTACGATGGCAACATTTATAGTGATCACCCTAGTCCAGATATTATTGACCAGTAAAGTGATTGATTATTACAGCCTATATATTTTCTTTTTATACTTTTTTTTCATACAGATTATCAACTTGTTGACTTTTTCTTTCTGCTTTAAGAAACAGTCAAGTTTTCCCTCATCAAGAGCCCACAGAAATGAGCATTTCCTGACGGGCTATTATCAGTCAAACTGACGAGGGCGGCTCCTCAGGTTTTTCCCCTTATGCATCCCTTCTCTGTCTCTGTCACAAGCAAACTCGCTGTTCTTCATTTTTGACTCAACCACACAAGGTCGGTTGAGGAACATCAAGTTCCACCTCTGCGTTTGCATTTTGTTGCATTGTTCTTTCAAAAGCAGTTTTGTTTTAAGCTTTATTGAGAGAAAATTGCTCTTTTTTCCTGATTTAATTTTTAATTGTTGTATTTTTTAAAAATATATGTTGTCAATGCAAGAAGGGCCCAAAATAATTGTAAGCTTACAATTTTTACCTATAAACAGCACCTGTGTGGAAATGATTCTGCCTAAACTTTTTGCTCCGCACAAACAGTTGTTCACTGTAACTATGATCATTTCAGGCAGTTTTTGCTGTGCGGCTGTCTTGGGCAATCTGTCACAGCTGAATCCTGATTTAAACTTTAAAAATTACACAATAATAAACTGTTCTTTTTCGATCCAGTGGACAGTTTTCTGTCCTCACACACTTGCACTTTCGCTCCATATATTACATTCTCAGTGCCTTTAATGGCTACATGATCCCCTCTCCAAGAACAACAGGGGACAGATTCAAGCCATAAAATGAAATGGATATAATACAGTGTAATCAACCCTGTGTGTGCTTTGGCTCTCTGTGACTTCCTTCCCATCCCACCCTGACATTTTAAGAGCGATTCATCTCGTTAAACTTTTTAATGCAGTTTTGAACATTTATGTTTATGGGCAGTTTTGCACAAGGTTGACTAATGAGTCAGAAAATGGGAATCTGAATTTTTAAAATAAAGTGATGTTTAGAAAAAAAACCTATTTTGTTCTTTCTTTTTTCAAGCGATCACCGCTTGTCTCTTTTTACATGTATGTTGGATGACACTGGGGATGTAAAAACGCTAAGCTGCTTCTACAAATCCATCCTTTCACCAGAAGGAAAGGTGTTGTGCTTTAGTGTACCTCCATGAACTTAGCTTGTCACCTATTTGTCTTCTCAACCAGATGTTCATGGGTCCATCCTGATGTTTATGGCCAATTCCCATTCACTTTCATAGTATGGGCAGACTTTGAAACACCCATCTGGTGTTGATTTCTCTGCTGCCTGGGGAAACTTGTTATTTTCAAGTACGTCCTGTAATGTGTTAGCACAATTTAATCACCTTCAATCTTGTTACAAATTAGAATTACTTACTCATCTAACTTTTAACACCAAGCAAATGGAAATACAAACTAATGCTACTCATATGAGGAAAAAGTATTTATTTGAAATATAAGTAACTTGAAAATATTCTACAAAAATATGTTCTATGCAATCATGTATTATCACATTTTAGTGTGTGGTGTGAAGTTTGTGGTTTGAGGTAGACACGATGAATTGTACTGCTCCCGTCAACCTTTTGTGCATTGGACAAGTAGCATGCCTGATTCAAACGTGGCTCATTTTTCTTCTATCCAGCAAAATACAAATTACAAAGTACTCAAAACCAATTCAAAACATATTTTAAATACACTTATAAGAAATACTGCGCATCTCTACACATACTATACAAACAAAAACATATGGCAAATGTAGGCAAACCATTTTTAAAACATCTGGACAAGATGCTCTTAGCAGCAAAAAGTCCACTTTGAGTTATGAGGCTGACTACAAGAATTTACATAAAAATTATGACATGGCTTGAACATAGAGACTGAGTGAGAGAAGGAAAATACAGTGAAGTAACATCCCACTCTGGGTAAACAGAGCAGCCAAGCTATTTTTATTAGTCAGCTCAATCTCTATGGAGACTTGGGGTGGGGATGGAACTTCCTTTATCGAAACCTGGCAAGTCCTGATCAGAAACCTGTGGGGATTTCTCCGTCTCAAAAAGAGAGCTCCCATCATGACGCCAGGCATCTCTGAGGCATGAAGTCATCAGTGGAGGGAAAAAAGTCCCATTGATTTCAGTACTTGCAGAAATGCTGCTAGGAAGACATTAAAGGTCAACATGTCTTTTTTAATGTCAAAACATTTGAACCTGATCCCATGTGTGGCAGCCAAACACTAAATACTGAGCATGTCTAAAATGCGTATTGTTGAACTAATCCACTGATGTGAGGTACCTGAAACTTAAGGCAGGATCGTCCCACTTATACGCCGAGCATTAGAAAAACAATAGGCCAGCCGAGTGAAGCCTGCGCTGCCTTCCTTCACTGCTGGATCTGTAACTCCATAACGAGGAACACAGACATGTTTCAGCACAAAGAGATAGCAGATCGCGAGTAGATTATGAGTCAAAAGTTTACTTACAGAGTATGTGGGAATGATTGATGAGAAAGCTGTCACAGGAGGGGCCCCGGGATCACGCCCCCTCTGCATCAGGCTCAAAAGCTGCATGACATTTAGCACAAGCTGTCTCTCAAACTTCAGCACGCAGGAATTTTGGAGTGTATCCCTTCTATTAAAAGTTATTCCACTGTGGTCCAAATGTGAGGAAAATGTGAAGTGCGCATAAGGTTAAGCATATATTGCAGAGCTGTGCCGTGAACTTGGAAAACCTAGATGAACTTTGCAGCACTGTGCATTAAGCGTGTTCTCGTGTGCCTAAATAAACATGCATGTTTTTTTTAGGTAGACAAATACAGATTTGCTCAATTACATCCATTGATCAATTTCTTTGAGCTCATGGTCACACAATAATGGAGACTGAAGAAACTGCCTGAGTCGTAGGGGCCATTATTGACTAAAACATTTCAAAACAAAGTTGAAAAATAAAAGTTATTAGTTAATAAACAAAATGTTTATTAAAAAGTTCAGTTGACAAATAGACTTGCAATTGTTTTAAATCCAAAAGTACTCTTGATGTGCGTTTTTACATTCATAGCATGTAGTGGCTCCATCTGTATATGTTGGAGACATAATTAGACAAAAGGCAGCATCATCTTTTATTCCACCGTACAAACTCTGTTGATCCATAAGCTGCACATATGTTCTATAGTCCCAAAGGAGTAGTTTGGCATGTAAGGAAAAACACTCATTTTTCTTTCTTTCTGAGAGTTAGATTAGAAGATGAATACATACTCTTGTGTCTGCACTGTATTACAGACAGATATTTAAGTAATTTCAGAGTGACAACCCGAATTTGTACAATAAAGGGTTAAATATGCAATTATAATTTTTTTTTAAATGGTTTTCGGAAAGGCATCTTGTGCCCTCCCAGCGGGCCCCAGCCCCCACTTTGGGAACCACTGCTCTAAATTAAATATGAAGCCGGTTAGCCGTCCAAAGGTTAAAAGCTTAAATATAGAAAAAAGCTTTTTAAGAGGCAGATGCATGGGAGAGAGACGATCAGATTCAAAAACAGCAAAAAGGAATCCCGCACACTGTCCAACTTGCAAAGAGT